>JAKSZP010010798.1:0-113468 GCA_022478985.1 Massospora cicadina
CAGGTCTCAGGAGATCTGATTTATGAGGGAGCTGAAGATGTAGTGACCAAGGAGATTGAAAAGCTACTGGAGCAAGTGATGCTCAAACTGTCCAAGGGTCTGTGGGCTTAGCCCATATTTATTGTAAAAAAAAGGATAGTACTAAATGGGTTGAAATAGACTACCTAAACTCAACAGTATCACCAAGAAGGACTCATATTCCTTGCAATGGATTAATTATGGTTTGGATTGGTTAGAGGGAGCTCATTATTTCTAGGTGATGGATCTGATATTGGGTTACTGGCAGATTGAGTTGCCCGCAGTGGAAAAGGAGTAATTCGCCATTATCACGCCTAAGGTGCTTTTCCATCTGACCCATATGCCACAAAGGCTGTGTAATGCCCCAGCTACGTTCCAACAGGCCATGGTCACCATTTTCGGCAACCTGAAGCTGTTATGCATCCTCGTGTACATTGACAATATCAATGTCTTCTTAATTACGTTCTATGAACATCTTACCAATTTAGAGGAGGTCTTTCGTCGGCTTGCTGAGGCCAACATCAAGATCAAGCCCCATAAATGCCACATATCAAAGACCATATGGAGTACCTAGGGTTTATAGTATACATAAAGGGGCTTAAACCTCAAACAGCCAAAGTGGAAGCTATTCAGAGGATAACTTTGCCAACTAGTAAGTGGGACATACAAGTATTCTTGGGGATGGTGGGCTACTACCAACGCTTCATCCATGAATTTTAGTTGTGTTGGGGCCGTTATTTAAGCTACTAAATAGGGATGTTGTGTTTAAATGGACTGAACGCCAACAAAGCTCCTTTGACAACCTTTTGACAGCATTGGTCAGTTCACTGGTGTTACACTATCTAAAATTTTATTAAGAATTCGTTGTCCAGACGGATGCATTTCTTTCCACCTTAAGGCGGCTCTATCCCAAAAAGATGATGAAGGGGAGAAGCGCCCTGTGGTATATTGCAGTCAATGCTTGAATTGTCACAAACGCAATTACACCATGACTGAGCAGGAGTTCTTGGTGGTGATTTACGCATATAAGCAATTTAGGGTATATTTGCATGGGTTATAGTTTAAAGTCAAAACAGATCATTTATCGTTACGCTGGTTGCAGAATCTCAGGAAGCCTGAGAGGCTTCTAGCCCAAATGGGATCTTAAGCTGCAGGCTTATGACTTCAGATCCTTCACCAACCTGGAGCAAGAAATCTAAAATGCTGATTGCTTATCAAGATTGCCACCCATTGCCATTATGACAGATCCTAACAATGTAATGTATGACAAAATGCTCAGCGGGAAATATGATGATGAACCGCCCCAAGTCATAAGGGTATTAGATGGAATAAAGGCCAATACGTTTCAGAAGAATGGTGAATTGTATACGCAGATAGGGGACACTACTGTGAATTTCAAGACCTTCTCCTAACCAAGTATTATAATGAGCGCGCTCCAAGAAGTTGGACATGGTGGCATATGAAAGACTCTGGAATTGTTCCAACTTCAGTACTACTGGAAAAGCATGCACTTTGATGTTCTTGAAAAAATTTATGCTGTCACCAGTGCAAAGTGGAGAATCCATTTTGCCAAAAGACTTTGTACCATTCAGTGAAACCTCATTTTGCTTTTCATATGGTTTCTATCAATCTTGTGGGTCCCTGCCGACTGGAGAAAACCAGTCTAAGTATATTCTGGTGGCAATTAAACACTTGACCAGGTGGGTTGAGGCACAGGTAATATATAATCTGGGCAGTCATGATGGCTAAGTTTGTGATGTAATATATAATTTAGTGACACGGCTGTCCTCAGTTCATACTTAATGACAATAGTAACAACTTCACCTCTCACATTTTACCCAAGCTCAATGAACTGATGGCCATCCATGGGGTTCTTATAACCTATATCACCCAGAATCCTTTGGTATGGTTGAACAGTTAATTGGACACTGGGGAATATACTCTGGAAGCTGATAACAGATGGACCCTCTAGTTGGACATTTGGCTCTTAGGCTTCAAAATAAGAATGTTGTGGGTGAAACATTGCCAAATAGAGGAAATGTCAGACATTTATGAGTCTGCAATAATGAGAAAATATATTTTAATTATTATAACGTTTATTCAGCTAAAAGATCATGGCTGATTCTCAGTAAAGCCCCACAAATTGGGGTAGCACATTTTGAACCTCTATGGGCAATTAAATCTGTAACCAATAATCAGATTACTCCGATCATGAAGTGGACTATGGGGCATCCATCAGACGGTGCTTCCTCAACCATGCCCAGGTTCATTTAAGCACCTATGTGGGGACCACCCCCAATTATAGGCGTGGCGAGGGTCCCCCAAGGTGAATTATTATTTCTCAGATGGGGATTGGCTGAAATACATCAGATCATTACCTCATGAGTATGTCTTGGCAATAATGATTCCCATCCATCGTTAAGTCAAAGAGATGCGATTTTGCTGAGCATAAATAGGCTAAAATCGCATATTACCTAATTCAGAATTTCCCAAGCTATTGATTTTTAAGCCTTGATGCTTTAAATACTTATATCTCAATTATTATATGGGACTCTTTTTTACCCCCATACTGCACCAAATAAAAATATAAAAATCTAGCCTTTTCAGTATTTGTTTATTTTTATTTAGTTTCAGATAATTGGTGATAGAAGCCTTTTCTTATATTGTTGAATTAGAGGTAAAGTAGCACCAGCGAGTTTTTTCCACCCCAAAAATCCAACAAGTGGTGCTCACTACAGGGGCTTCTGACACAACAAAAACCACTAAAACGATGGAAATGAACCCTCAGCTAGCCTCCATTGAACTCCATCTAGGTTGTGCTCTATCTCGCCTTAAACGACTTGAGCAGCACTCGCTACAAAGCCCTATTATAAAACCCCTTCTGCGAGACAAGTTCATACCTGGTGAGGGCAGTATTGCCCCCTCTATATGTGTATGAATCTATGATGGAAGGAGCCAATGACTGGAAAAAAATCCAGTTCATTCATCCTTGCTTAAATCAAATAGCACAAGAAAAGATGGTCCCCGCCATGGTCAATCTCTTCACTTGAGCAGAGGTCAAGCAAGCGCTGCTTGATGAATTTGGTTCTAAGCAAAGTTTGCAGCGACAAAAACAGGCTTTTTTGTGCCTTAGTTTGCAAGAGGGAAAATTAAACACCTCATTTGTTGAGCGCTTCTATAATAAAGCTCAACATTTGTTGCTTGCATAAATGCTCCCTCTTAATGATGCAATTGCGGCTACCTTGGCTGGCTTGGCATCTCATCCCTTCTTGGCTATACATTTTTCTTCTGTTTATCACTCTTTTAAAACTGTATGGGATATCAAGGAGGCTTTATTAGCGGTTGCAGATATCTATGAGCTAGACCCTACACAAGAAACTATGAGCCTGTATCTACGCTGATCAATTTATCATCTACTACGACGATATCCCTCTGCAAACCTGATCTTACGGAGTTTCCATCAGCCACTGCTTCCTTTTCTCATAACGGTAATCAGATGGTAATGACGGTGATGGGGCAGTGCTCTTCTTTGTCTTTAGTCCAAAAGACTCAGATGGTGAAAACCGTCGCTCCTTTGCCTTGCTTGTCTTCTTCTTCAGAGTGGCCTTCCCAAGTAATCTCAAAACTGGCTCCTAGTCCCAAACTCCTTTCTCAGGCCCCAATCGTTCCCACTAACAATAGTTAAATGATCAGGTCACAAAAGTTACACCGCTTGCTCACAGAATCACACAGCTGCTGAACAGCCCAAAGCTGTTGAAATTAAAGCATCCACCTACACATCACTATCCCCTTCATCTTTTCATTCAGTTAACTCTAGTCTGAAACCTATACCCCTAAGGCAGAAAAAAACGCCTACTTTAAAGGTCGAAACTCAAGCTGTGATAATTCCAACACCTCCCCCAAAAGTTAATAAGGTGGAGGAACAACCCCAGGACTTATCATCCCATAATGGAAGTCCTAAACCTACCCCACCTTCTATGGGCTCTTTAGCCTGCATTGATAACCCCTCTGATGATGAGTCTGAGGGGATGATGAAGACGTTGGTCATTACGTTTTAGGAGCCCCAGGTTAAATGGAGATACCTGATTGATTGAACCCAGAGAGTTTGAGTTGGGTTAAGATCCCTTGTAAAACTTATATGTGGCAAGTGATAAGGGTTTTTGAGATTATTGACACTGCCAGTGATGCTGACCAGCTCATTGCCACATCTCTCTGATCTACCCAGTGCGTTCATACCCTGCAGACTATCCAGTAGAAATACCCTGAAACGGCCAAACGACTTGCCTCCACACTTAATCTAAAAGAGGTTATCGCTCTTCTCCCCTCCTTCGGTGGTACTATAACTAAAGTGGAGGTCATTGTTAATGGTGTGCGGGTTAAATCTATCCTTGACACTGGGTCCCCAGTAAACATTATGTCATCTAAGCTTATTAAGAAAACTAAGCTGGCCTGGCCTCGACTACACTCAATAGTTTTGAACTACAGGTCTAAACGATACCCACGCCATTGGGCGTACTCTTCCCTGCCCATCCATTTTGGGAAGCTTCTCTTGTCAGATCTGGCAGTGGCTTTGACCAATAATTCTTACGATTTACTCGTTGAAATCCAGTTCATGTTCAAATATGAAGGGGTTTTTACATGTGGCAGGGCTATCTTTCCTTGCTTAACTATGAGGTTCCATTGATTCTGACCAATGAAGAGCTTAGTGAAAAAGATTATCCTTGCACCATTAAATTTCCATCTTCCGCCTTAATATTATATTACACCATGGCAGGAAGGCATACAAAATTGTTGCCTCCACCAGTGGACGCCCTTGAGGGTATCCCTTTCCTATGTTTAAGAAGAGGTTGTAATTAGGTCGAGCGAACAAAGGGTAGTTGACACTAAAATTACCCTACAAATCCCTCATAACATCTTATTGCACCTAACTAGCATTGATGGAGTTAGTCGTTTGTAGCACATAGTTTTGCCAGGTGTAATAGACCCTGCCTATCAATGACCTATTTACTTACTGCTAGGAAACCTTACCAAGAAGGATATGGCTGTAAAAAAGCATCAAGAGATCGGAAGGGGTATGCTGATTCCCTTTGAGGAAATAAAGCAAGTTCACTGTATTGGATCTATAGCGGATATGAGGTTACCCGCTCACCAATCCTTATGTACCTTACCCTCTGTTCAAATCTCCCATGAATTAACTCCAGCTAAGCTGATAAAGTTCACACCTTACTGGATTCCTATAGCGACATCTTCTCTACCTTTGACATCAACTATGGGCTCATGAAGGGTTGGACTCATACCATTGATGTTAGTGTTGTTCAGCCTATCCACTCAAACCCTACCGCAAATCCAAAGTTAAGCTACAAATATGGACGGAGTTCAAACAGCTTCTGGACACTGGGTTGTTGATATTTTCCCAAAGCCCTTGGTCATCCCCGCTCCTATTGATAAATAAGAAAAATGGAGGTCATCAGGTAGTGATGGACTACCGTATGCTGAATAACCTTACCAAGAATGACAGCTATCCTATCCTCCGCATTGATGACGCTCTAGTCCAACTCTTTGGGTCTAAATAATTCTCTGACGTGGATTTGGCTAGTGGGTATTGGTAGATAGAACTTTCTCCACGGGATCAGGAGAAGTACGCCCTTATCTGCAGTGAGGGTTTGTTCAAACCCACTTGGTTACCTCAGGGGTTGTGCAATGCGCCTGCAACTTTTCAGCGTACAATAGATCATATTCTCCAGGACCTTAAGCTGAGCTGTGTGATCGTCTACTTTGATGACATGACAGTCTTATTCAAGACATTCAACAAGCAACTCACGCACCTAAAGGAGGTGTTTTTAACATTTGCGGGATTCTAACATAAAGCTAAAGCCCTCTAATTCTTTTTTTCTAAAAGGAAGTTGTATTTCCTTGGTCACACCATATCCCAAGATGGTTTACAACCTCTGCAAGATAAAGCCGAAGCAATATCTAAGATGCCCACTCCCAAAACCTTTCATGACATCCAAGTATTCTTGGGCATGATGGTTTATTACCATCAGCTCATTCCCATGTTCTCCCAGCTTAGTGAGTCCCTTGTACGTCTCTTGACCAATAACACCCCCTTCTATTGAGCGCTGTACAAAAGGCTGAATTTGAGACCATGAAGGCTGTATTGAAATAAGGCTAAGACTACATCACCCTGACTATGGCAAGCCTTTTAAGTTGTTTATGGATGCCTCCAATTACGCTGTTGGAGCTATCTTGGCCCAGATGAATGAAAATGGAGTTTATCATCACTTTTGTACTTTATCAAGTTGCTCTCAAAAGCTGAGCGCAACTATAGCGTCTTTGAAAACAAGTGCCTTGATGTTTTACTTGTGATCAAGTACTATCGCCCTTTTCTTTTAAGACATCTTTCAAAGTAATAACTGACCACAACTCATTAAAGTGGTTACAGAATATGAAAGATCACATGGGGCGGTTGGCTCGCTGGGCTTTTAAGCTTTAGCATTACAATATGACCATTGAGCACCAAGCTGGGACCCGCCATATGAACGTTGATGGGCTAACGAGGATGCCTGTACTTAACCTTGACAATAGTGAATCTGAGAGGTTGCATGACCTCCTAATGACTCCTGGCGCTTGGGCTGATGAAGATTAACCAGTACAGAAGATGCTCACTTGGCACTTCCACAACACAAAAGTTAAGAATGGGAAACTATATAAGAAAGTAGAAATAACAGGTTGCCCTATCTCTGGCCATCCAAACGAGTCCCTATCTTTTAGAGTCTCACATTATCATGGGGCATGGCAGAGCACGCAAAAACTATGAGTAGATAAAAGTGCGGTACTATTAGGAGGGCATCATGGAGACCATAACTGAAGTCTTAGATGCATGCCTGACCTGTAGAAACAAACCAGCTATAAGACCCAATATCAGTATCAACCTACGACACCCCACCAACCCTTCCACACTATAAGTTTGGATGTGGTAGGTCTTATCCCTCAGACTACTGACGGCAATCATTATATCTTAGCTGATATTGATCATTTCACCAAGTGGGTTGCAACTGTTGCTCTTTCCGCTCAGACAGCTAAAGCTACGGCTACCTTCTTACACCAGTACATCTTCACCTGGCACGGGTGCACCAGATCCTCCTATGTGACAATGGGAAAAATTTTATTTTATGAGTGGTAAAGCTCCTCGCCACTTCTATGGGAGCTCAAAAACTCTTATCGCCCCTTATAAACCATCCACAAATGGTGCGGTAGAAAGAGATAATGGTACCTTGGCCTCAATATTATGCAAAATGGCCACTTCAGAATCTTTCTAGTGGGATATCTATTTGCCCAGTGCACTCATGGCCTACCATATTAGATAACAAAGCATCCTCAATATGTTCCCTTTCCATGTGTTATATGGGTGAGAACTGAGGGTGCCATCATTAATATCCAAGGATATTTTCTCTGATTGGACTGATCCTATACAATCCATTAAAAAGTTGGCCCAACACATCATTAATTACAATCAGAGGCCATGACTAATCTAGCTAATACTGTTACCAGATAAGGCTAAGCCATGAATGAGCTCAGTACTTCTCTTACTTCATTCCAAGTATCTGACTTGGTACTCTATTATCATAGCCAAATCACTCCAAGAAGTGAAAAGCTCGGCTCTATCTGGGAAAGGCCATTTTCAGTCTCATACAAATGAGCGGATGAGTACTCCATCAAATCCCTCTCCTCTAGACTCGCCATTAACCAAGTTCATGGCCACTTCCTTTAGCCCTATTCTCCCCCAACATTCTTGAGGGGTGATGTTGGACATTTGCCCTCCAGGCTTCAGGATAAGAATGTTTTGGGTCAAATGGGCCAAAATGGTGAAATGTTGGA
This sequence comes from Massospora cicadina, assembly GCA_022478985.1. Taxonomy (NCBI): domain Eukaryota; kingdom Fungi; phylum Entomophthoromycota; class Entomophthoromycetes; order Entomophthorales; family Entomophthoraceae; genus Massospora; species Massospora cicadina. The sequence continues at coordinate 7,897 of JAKSZP010010798.1, forward strand.
CATTTACAAGTCCACAATAATGAGAAAATCAAATCTGATTATATTAACGATTTAGTTGGCTAAAAGACCCTGTCTGGTACTTGGTGGAACCCCGCAAATTAGAGGAACACAATTTTGAATCCTCTACAGGCAACTAAATCAGTAACCAATAGTTGGATTGCTCTGACCATGAAGCAGACTATGGGGCATCCATTGGACGTTTCTTCCTCAAATATGCCCAGGTCCAATCAAGCAATTATGTGGTGACCACCTTCTTTTATAGGCGTGGTGGGGGTCCCCAAAGTGAATTAATCTTTCTTAGATGGGGATTGGCTGAAACACATTAGATCATTACCTCATGGGTACATCTTGGCCAATAATGATTCCCCATACATCGTTCATTCAAAGAGATGTGAGTTCGCTGAGCCTTATAGGCTAAGTTTGGATATTACCTAATTCATAATTTCCTAAGCTATTAAATGTTAAGCCTCGACGCTATAAATAATCATTTTAATTTATTATATGGGGCTCTCTTTTTATTCCATGCTGCGTCAATTAAAAATATATAAGTCTAACTTTTCAGTATTTATTTTTATTTATTTTCAGACTAGTGGTGAGAGAAGCCCTCCTCTTATATTGTTTCATTCTTGTAAAGAAGCACCAGTGAGCATTTTTATACCCCCAAAACCCAAAACCTCTGATTGGAGTACCCTTCTTTCCACTGCCATCTTTGCCTACAGCATCAGCTATAACTTGGCAACGGAGAAGAGTCCTTTCCAGTTACTATATGGACGGCACCCATCTCTACCTGCACTGATCTATGCCTGCATGGAAGATACTAGTGGAATGGATCCTCGGTGCACTGCTTGATTGGTTTACCAAATATGCTGATCAAGCTGAAAACTGAAGCATACTCATTGAGCATAGACAAAAAGATAAAGAATCAAACTGCTAATCAGGTATGGCTTATTGGGATAGCCCAATTTAAAGATGTGGTATGGTTTTATTCCATGACCAACATGGGTTTGGTTGGAAGCACAGATTGGCCAGCATTTGGATTGTTCCATTTAAAAAATCAAGAAAATGGGCGTTGACGCCTATATATTTAAGGACCCTAAGAGCGGTTTAATCATTAACCAAGTTTATGAAAAGTTCCTTTGCATGTATAAACGATAGGGACTTATTGTCCAGTCATGGAGGGTAATGTTGAGATTCTTATATGACTAGACAATAAGCCCTAAACAGCTACGGTGGATTGTGTGAAATTGGCCAAACTGAGTAGTATGACAATATTGGTGAGATCGCTTTGAAATAAGGTGATAGGGAAATACTGAGCTTTGGACAAATATTTATTGGACCGCCTCCAAATCAGGAAGTAAAGAAATGTTGACATATGACAAATAGTTATCAGATCTTCTCAAACTAAAGTGATAGAGAATTTAGGAATAGTAGGCTCTTTAGAACCAATGAGAATACAGAGGAAATAAATAGTCTAATAAAAAGTGTCATTATTGACTAAAGTCAATAATATATAACTGAGATGAGAAGATCGAAATAAGAGGTTTTTAATAGGTAGGAGGAAGCGAGTGGAGCAGAGAGGATCCGCCAGTTATATTATCAAGATAAAAGGCATCGCTGAAGCAAGTGCCTCATTATTTATTATTACTATTAATGTTTGTTTCAAGGACTGTCAATCTCCAAATCATCCATCCATTGCTCAGCGGGATTAACCCTGAGTAAATTCTCATGGCGTATCTGAACAATATCTCTGAAATTATAACAGGGCTAGTTATCTTGCTGGGCTGCATTTATCTTCAACAATCTGCCCCCTCTGCCATGGCACCTGCCTTTTGATACCCCCTGACCCATGATCAGATCTGCCCCTGATCATACTTTCTGGGAAGGCTTCAATAATGGCCGCTCCATCTGTCCCATGTGCTTTGCCCTTAACCACTCAAAGCGCAATTGCTTAATATATTCCACAAAGCTGCTTCTGCTGCTCCCTCCTCTAGTGTAAGACCAACTAGTGATTTCACTTAATTTTTTCACATGAATATCAATTCTCTCCCCACCCTCAACCACCGCTTAAAATGTTCCCACTACTCCACCCAACCAAGATTTGCCCGTTCGCCCCATTCCTGAGCATATGGCTGCTCATGCACCAGCGGAATTACCATGGTCTACTGTGCCCAGCCAAGCAACATCTACCACCCTACCAGCTCATTTCTCTGTTCTGGTGCTGGAATCAATGAACCCTTTTGATGTCCTTGAATGTATTAACAATAATAAAATTGCTTACAGAATTAAACTCAACTTTATCTGGTCAGAATTCTTTACACTACCCCCTAATTTGATTCCCCGTCACTGTTTAAATCATTGCAACAGTTTTCATGTCTATAAAACTATTCATTAAAAGGATGACATTGCATTTGCTTCCTCAAAAACTCCCTCCTCACCTAAGTCCTCTATTCAGTGATATAGCCACTTTGCGAGGGCTTTCCTTTAACTTCCCTATATATTTCCTTGAGGACGTAAAAATGATAATAAATAATAAGCTTTTGCAGCTGCCCACGCATGATTTAACGCGGTGAGATCTTCACTTTATGTCCCCAACTACCTTAAAAATGCCAGCACATCAAATCCTTTACTTATGTGTCTGATTTAATACCTTTTCTGGACACTAATTCGCCCAATACATTGAGGTGATGCATATGCTGGCCTCGTTGATGTAAATAAACCTCACTTCTTTCTCCTTCCTCCCTATGCTGCAAATAATCCAAACACTTTTATCTTCCTTCTCCCGCCACCTGAAGCTGGCGCAAAACAAAAATCTTCCAACTCCTTTTCCCCTCCTAGAATGAATGCTTAAGCTAACGCCTTGGCACTATTCTAAAAAATTTTATTTAACCATTTCTTTAATTAGCACGTCATAAAATAAAGATGCGTGGAGAACCCCATCTTAGGTTGGGAACCACTAGGACTAACAAATAAATGGTGAGCTCCTGAGTTTTTGATGTAATATTTTGGAGCTATAATACTTTTTATTTTTATTTATTGCGGTGAAGGCTGACCAGGGGACGGACACTTCTAAATGTAAACATGAAAGAAAATGAAACTTAGTAACAGGGAAGGCACCCCAGAGAAGTGATGCTATCCCTTGTTGCCAGTGGGAACGCCACTATCGGGAGGAGGAGGGAACGTGTAAAGGGGCCGTAACCACAATTGAACATGTGTGGAGGAAGGGGTCTGAGTTGATGAACCAAACTGGGAACCAGGAGGAGACCAGCTGACGGTGATGCGGTGGGAGGTACCCAAACATCCACACTTGAAAGTGGTCCACCAAATGGGACCAGAATCTGTGGACAGCTTCTAGGAGGGTGGGGGTGGAGCCTGTGATGGCATCCAATACAATCGTGTGGATAGTCCACATGGCGATTGTGATCACCAGAGCATGGAGGGAGGGTGGGAGAGGTGAGATCATAGATAAAGCAAACATATCCCAAGTTAAACTGAAGGGATGTGTCTGATCTTGGCAAAGCAGACGTTCCACCTCATGCCATATCGCTTTAGAGGTAGGGCACTTCTCCAGGCAGTGGAACAGCGTTCCATACTGGCCACACACGACACAGGATGAGTGTAAAGCGTTAGAGCGCTCAGCCATATGGTACACTCGCCTCAGGCAGCGCAACGCATGGGAATGGATATGAGACTGCAACAGAGGGTGGTGTGCGTATTTCCAAATAGTCTTCTGGGTCTCAAGGGAATAAGGGATGTCCATCATGTCCAGATAGTCCACCCTGGATAGGACATGTGGCCGTGTGGGGATCAAGCCATCTGGAATGGGTAACCCCTGTACCTCCTGTGTGAACTGAGGAGAGGGGCGGCCTCTCTGGGCTGTGTGTCCACTAATACGAATTCTCCACTCAGCGCTCCGCATGGAGAGGAGGATTCGTTTGTAGTGGGTTTTAGTACCGTGAGGACCTGTGGCCGATGGGTGGGAAGCCAGATATTTCATCAAGGAGTGAGGGTTTGATGGATTGTTAAGGCCCAGGGTGCAGGAGAAGTTGGAGTGGGCCGCGCGGGACCAGTGTTGGGAGGGTAGCATAGGGGCGGTGACGGCCGCAATCCAGGTGCCCAGGATCTTGTCAGCATGGGATTTAAAGTCGAGAAGGCCCATGTTACCATGATGACGAGGGCCAAACATGACCTCAAGCTGCACTGGTGGTGGGTGGCCTGACCAGAGCCACCCTTGTAGAAGGGCATACATAGATTTGAAAAAACCTGGGGAGAAGGCGATGGCGTGGGCTCCAAACCAGACTTTGGAAAGGAGCATAGAGTTGGCTAAAACAACCCTGCCAGTAAGGGAATTAGGGTGGTCTCTGAGGGAGACGATGCACTTCGTCACGTTGTCTATAATATGACTTTCCATTACTGCTGAGGCATCTCCGCCTGCCTCCACCCACACGCCCAGATGGCAGACAAGCCCTATGGTAGGGCATGGCACGAAGGGAGCACAAGTGGGGCGGTGTGGGGTGAGCATGGAAGGCGGGCACATGTGCGAGCTGATGGGCTGGGAGGGCACTGGTCTCTGGCGCCCAGTAGGTTTGATACTGACCAAGAAGGATGATTTTGGTTTTGGAGGCGTTCAGTGCAGCATTACTTACCCGGGAATACTCCTGGATGAGAGCTTAAAGCGCGCGTGCATCTTGATTATTAGACACCCCAACCACACAATCATCTGCAAACGCCATCATCTTGACTGGGGTTTGGTCTGATGTGTGAACCCCAGTGAGGTGGGCATTCACGTTTCGATGTAGTGGGTCAAGGCTGAAGTTATATAAGAGTGGGATAAGGGGGTCCCCTTGGCGTAGGCCCATTTGAGGGCGGACTACTTCCGTGAGGAAGCCAGAGCCACACACTGCCATTGTTGCAGATTCCGTAAGCATCATCACCCAGTTGATGAAGCGAGGGGGCAAGCAGAATTGTTGGAGGCAGGCCCTGAGGTATTCCCAGTTTACTCTATCATATGCCTTCTGTTGGTCCAAGAATACTAGTGCCCCAGAGGCTGTGGACTGGCATGCGTTAGCCACATAATGCACGTTGTCCCAAATTGACCTTCTAGGTATGAAACTGAATTGTTCTGGGAGATGGTGGCCGATGCTACAATCCCTAAATGGTTAGCCATGATTTTTGTTAAAATTTTTGTATCCGTGTTAGTCAAAGAAATGGGGCGCCAGTTGGTTAGTTTTAGCTTATCCCCTTTCTTGAAGAGTGTGATGGTGAAGGCCTCTTGCCCTCCTGGTAGAAGGCGTGTATCCAGAAGGCTCTGGCTAAGGGAGGCAAGTAGCAGTGGGGATATATATATGAAGTACTTCTCATAGAACTCATAAAGGATGCCATCAGGGATTGAGCATCTCTGGTTTTGGTGCACCGCGGATGGTGGACCAGAGTTCATTCAGAGTAATCAAATTCATTAACTCCGGGTATCATGAAATGGTGCAGATGTGAGAATTATTGAGAAAATTTGCCATTTTGGCCAGCTGAATTGGGTTAGATTGGTACAACATGGAGTAATACTTTTGTATTTTAATCGCCACTTTGGCCGGCATATCCGCGACGGAATTGTCTGATCTCCACACCTGTGTGCATGCCATGCTCTAGCGGTGTGAAGAATTTTTTTTAAAAAATAGACAGAGCACGTGCCGCTCTCTGTAATGTGTTTGGCCCTGTATTGAACACAAACCCAATGTTTGTGTTGCCTTTCATGCTAGTTGAGGTGGGCGGCTGCTTTTGCCCACTTCCAGCCCCAAGCAGGGCTGTAGCCCGTGGCTGAGATGTTGGACTCCAGGTCTGCCAACTGACCCAGAGCGCGCGAGATGATGGCTGATGTAGCTTATGAGCGTCAGGAGGAGAGGTGGCGAGTGTGGCGGATGGTATCCGCTTTGAAGGCTGACCATGTGGAAATTGGGTCCACGCAAAATGGTGTAAAAACTCTTTTGCCAAGGTTGCTGATTCCACCCATGTGGAAAATCCTGGAGATGTGAGTCCGGGTGGGCAGAATTTGTACCAACGCGGAGCCCTAGCCACTGCAACGGGTAGGTGGTAAGTTATAGAGACCAGCTGGTGGTCAGAGAAATCGATTTTTGATGTGTGGAAGTGGGAAATATGGGAATTAAGATTCACCAGCGGGAGGATAAGTTTGATGCAGGACATGGACCTTAATTGGCTGTTGTGGACATGGGGGTGCATCATGTCCTCGAGCAGCAGAGCTTGCTGTGGCAGCATGTCTAATAACCCAAGGGTTGCCTTTAGAACGCTAAGTTCTACGTAGTCCTGGGGGGCATGGGATGAGGAAGGCCAACAGTCCGTGGATGTGTTTAACCAACAGTTCATGTCGCCAACTACATAGGGTCAGGGGGTAACAGAAGGGATTTGACTGACAAAAAGATTCCTGATGCTCTCATGCAAAGGTTGGGGTGTAAATGTTGACAATAGCGTGCGCCATGTTGGCCCACAAAAATGTGACAATGAGGACTCAGCCATTGAGGAAGGATTTGGACAATAAAAATTTAAGAAAATTGTTTTTACAAACAAGCACCCCACAGCGCTCAGACCAGAAGGATAGGGAAGGGAGGAGCATTGTTTTCCAAACATCCTCAGAACCTCGTGGACAGTGGGAATCCTGGATGGCCAGGATGTCCATGGGTAAATTTTTTTGTAAAAACTCAGTTTCCTAGCCCGGGGTGGTGAGGCCTTGAGTCTGGCGATTATTAACATCCCTAAAGTGAAGGTTTACCCATCACACCTTAGGTGCAAGGGGTGGGCACCCGGACCCAACAGCCTCCTCTGGATCCCCACAGGCCTTCATGGCAGTGCAGGTGTTTGCAGCAACGCTATTGGAAGATTTGTTAATTTTAGCAGACAGGTTCGCGTTGGCTTTTGCCTTTGCTTTTGGTTTCCTCACTGTCAAACGAATTTTTTGTGGTGCAGATGAGTTTGGTGCACCAATGTTCAGATCAAAAAAAAATTTTAGGTAGGTTGGAGACCAAATTGGTTCCAATCAGGGCTTGGTTGCAAAAGTTGAGTGAGAATTAGTCACCCATCAGATCCTCAGATTGGTTGGCCCAATCGGCATGGGCTTCCCAATCTGATTGGTGAGGGATTCCCAAGATGCTTCCGCCATAAAGGTTTCAATGTCCTCCTGGCATTGGGAGTGTGGGATAGCTGAGGCGACCTTGGCCGCTTCCTTGGCCGCAGCCCTGCGGGCCTGTTTGGCCTTCTTTCACTCTTGAGGGGAGACAGGCTTTACTAATAAGTAGCAGCCTTGTGCTCCCCATGGGAAGGCCTCTTTGGTACTGGTGGTTGGTTCATAGTGAGCCTCCCCGTTGGTCATGGCTGCTGAGGGGTGCTCTTGGAATGTGATGCCCTCCTTGGTGGGGCATGCATGTGCCTTATGGCCAAAAGCGTCACAGTGTGTGCAGATGGGAGGTGCGCTGTCTACGGTTACCTGGAAAGGGTGGGTGGTATGCCCTTCGATTTTAATAAAAGTGGAGTGTGGGATCTGGGTTAGGTCCTTCGCAATCTCCTTGGTTGGGGTCAGAACTGCTATGGCTTTGCCGGTGCACAGGTGTGGCATCAGCATAAAGCTTTGCATCACAAAGGATTGTATTTCGCCGTATATGGTGAGACCATCTTTCAAATGCTGCTCCAGGATGTCATGCTTGACTGTAGTGGGAAAAAAAAGTCAAATGTGAGGAAAATTTGATTGGATTTTGCTCATCTGGTGCGCTTGGTTTTGACAACCCACTGCCCTTCTGGGAGGTTGATCACTACGCGCACTGCAGCAGCTTCATCTGCTGCCTCCTTGTTTTTGAAACTGAGATCCAGCCAGCTGCATGACATGGAGTGAGGTTCGACGTACACCGCGGTTGGTAAATGAGTGTGCACATCCCCACAAAATTTTTACCATAACGCTGTTTGGTGAATATCCAGGAACACCCGGACTCCATATTCCACTGACAAGAGTGGTTGAGAGTGCGGCGTGTTGATGTACTGGTTACATCGCGCCTGCCAAGCGAAAATTTCTGAGCAAATAGTAACTGCCAGTTTTTTATTTTTTTTAATCCGCCAGTTTCTTCAGGGCATTTGCAAACGTTGGATATCATGGGCCTACCACCTGTGCCTCTTACCTTACTTTCCCAACTGCTCTCTAACATGGGCGCAGACTAATCTCCTCTGTGAGGTTATTAAACTAAATTCAGACTTGAATTGAATAAGTTGCAAAAGTAATTGCAACGAGAGAGAAAAGTGGGCTATAAACTTTTGATGAGTTTTAAACTAATTTTAATAACATTTTGAGCCTGAGCCCATTAGAACATTAACTGATAAAAAATATATTTATAAATAGGCCAAAGTTCCTTAAATATTTGCATTGAAAGCCCAAGTTTGAGGATTCACATCTACTATGGCAACTCTGACACTGCCCCACCAAGCCTCAAATTGGAGTGGTAATAATTATAGGGGTGGCCAGCCTTGTAGGATCCAAAACTACCAGAGTTGTGTTGAATGTGATAACTCAAGGTACTTAGGTTAGGTGTCACCAGAGAGAAAAAGTTGGTTTTCAATCTAGTAGTATGTAAGCTGTCAATTCTATGGCAAATTCTTCTATCAACATTGTTTCTGATTTGGTTCACCTTAAACAGTTTCATCTTGAATAGGTGGGGATCTCAAGATGTTAAAATATCACCCCGCTCAGGATTGGCAAGATTCATCTCAGCATATGGGCTGAGGGACAAAGTATAAGAATAGTAAACATTCTTAAAAAGCTTGCTTGGGACGGGCGTAAGTTCAGGCTCTCAGGATAGTGTGGCCTCTCATTTAAATTTAGAGCTGACGGTCTTTGGAGAAAGAAGTTGTCAAGGGATCTTATCAAAGGTTTATACAAACATCTTATGGGAGTAATGGTTAGATAGAGTTTCACCATGGAGGCAAGTTTGGGTGAACTTCTATTAGGAGGCATTAGTTTGACAAGTCAGTTATGATTGTTGAATTAGACAAAGAAAAGTATCAATTTTGCTATTCCTGGTCGACGTGACAGCAGAGGCAAGAAATCTTAGATTATAGCCTCGCCTTTGTATCAAGTGTCATTAAGACAGGTTACATTTAGCTTTTGGAAAGAACTTTTGTAGGATGTAAATTTGTACATTAATATGTCGATATAAGCTTGAATTTGAGGCGTAAGGTTGCAAGGTCTAAGGTAAGAGCCAAAATAGTAAAGGGATTCATATTGGGTTTTTGCTCAACTCAAGAATGGCAACTTTAGTTTTGGCGTTAGTACTAAAGGGCTGATTTGTCTCAAACTTAGTTCCAAATTAGAGTTTGGTATTGCATTTCTCAAAACAATATACTTTTTTGCCAAGACAGTCAGTGGCACCAGCTTGAAGTTGAGGTAGCCAATGAACAGAGGAGCTTAGGCAGCATTCTGACAGTTTAGGAAGATGGGATCAACGACAAAGTAGAGGGGGCCAGAGAGAAAATGACAAAAATTCTGCATAAAGCAGATTTATGGATATCTTCAACTGATCATGTGGTTGAGCCCAGAAGCTGCTTTAAGGATGGAGGAAGTGATCTGTCACAGGGAGAAACATTAGCGTCCTCTTTGAGGATGTTGAGGGTGAGCTTGTAGTTGTGAGAAGCTGAGTAGTGGAGAGAGCAATTGTTCATTGATATAGACATTTACAACATGCTCAGAGAAAGTGGATGGTCTAAGTGTGTTGTCTTTTTTCTCAGAGTGGTTAGGTTATTAGAGTAAATAACCAATTAGGTAGAGGTAGAGAATATATCATTGAGAGGAGAGCGCAAGCTAAAGCTGAAGAGATAAATGCATTTATAATTTACTAAAAAAACTTTACGTTATAAAGAGAAAATAGTAAAATTGTTTATCAGGTAGGCAAAGATGAAAAATTTGAGCATTGCTTTACATCAAAAGTTCTAGGCAATCAGTTGTAGCTTTTTTAGTTCCTTTAAATTGTATCATATTTTTAGGGAGATTTAATTCTCTAACGATGGCAGGAAAACCTAAAATATTGGAAAAAAGGAATGTTGATAAATAAAAGGTTAGTAAAAAATTTAAGTGGTAGAGAAGAGCGATTTAGACTAGAGGCCAATCAGCTCAGCTAACTTGAGTCAACTTAACTGGGTTTCCAATAGCCTTGGATGAATAAACAAATTTAGGGACAAAGCATCTGGTTCAGTTGGCCCAATTTAAGCATATGTAAGCCTCAGCATATTAAACAAAGTGGCGAAACAGCCCTTTGGTTAGGCTGATCCATTTGGCTTGTTAAGAGGCTCAAGCTCAGCTGTAATATTAAGCTAAAAGTTCTCTTTTCTGAACTTTAGCTTTGGTTCAGGGAACTGGAAAGGGCGCTGAGGCAGTCAGGGTGGCTGCTCAAACTTCGTTATCATATCAGCATGTAGTATTGGTGCAGGGTGATCTGATATTGTCTTCACTATTTTTGTGATTTATTTTTTGTGGCAGCTTCCAGTTGCCTGATGTGATAAGCCCAAATTTTATTAGCTTATCCCATGATCTTTCTTAATAGTGTGCAGATTTGGCGGCGCTCTTTCAGGGGTTGATCAAGCATTGTAATAAAAGTCTACTGATTCATAACATAATATACCATACCAAATCTTCATTCTGCCACTTCATTATTTTTTTGTTTATATTCAACCTCTAAAATTTGTTCAATGGCATCTTTGGCATAATCCTTATTTATCTTACCTGTTTTTCACATTATTGCTAATTGCATATCCATTTGATTTCATATATAACTTCTTTCATTGCTGTTTTCATTATTTAAATTAGTATATGCCTAAAACAGTATAAAATTTTTTGACATTTTTAGGTTTGAGATCTGTCATACACCAGCCATAGGTATGACCCATATCTTCAAGGTAGAGAGGCTCCTTCTTATCCTTATTCCTCCTGTTTTAATTTGTGGAGTGGACCCTTTGGTGTACACTCATATATTCTTTGCACTGGTTTTACTAAAAAAAATTTTAAGGTACGTCATCACCAGGTAACCTTGGAAGCACCTAGCAGAAATCACCAGTTTAAATTATTCTGTAATGTTGGTCAGTAGTCCTTTATTGCTTGTTAAAATGAGCTAAACTATCCTCAGCAGGCTTCTTAGTGGAATACTCGTCACTAGGGGGATTAGCACTTTGGCTCTTATTAGCGGAAATATTTCTCTGCTAAGCAATTATAAATGATCTGGTATAAATTGTCAAAAGGTAGATAAAATCTAGCGTAAATTTATCTAGATAATAATGGAAAATTACAGTATACAAGAGGATATGCTCTTAGTGAAGATATTTAACCTCAGAATTATAAGATCTATCATGCACCTTAAGTTAGCTTTGTCTTGAGTTAAGGAAGAGATCATCATAAAAAAGTCTAGCTTTTACTATCCTGGATATTTTATATTTTTGAAGAGAATTTGCTATGTAGAGGAGTATAATAGGAAAAATAAAGCTAAGAATAAGGAGAGACAAGGCTAAATTAAAGCCTTGGTTCCTACTAGCTGATGAAGCACTGAATGGTGAATTATTTGGACTTGTTTAATGAGGTATTTTGGGGCTATAAAACTTTTGATGCGTTTTAAACTAATTTTAATAATAATATCATAGGACTATGCCCATTAGAACTTCAACTGATAGATAAATTAATAAATACAGGCCAAGATTACTCAAATATTTTCATTGAAAGACCAAGGTTGAGGATTCAAACCTTCTAGGGCAATACCTGACAACAACATTGATTTTCCTGTATCTATGCTGCCAAGATGTGGGCACCATCCGCAGTGTCTTATTTTTCTTATTTTTAAAATTTTATTTCTAGGTAATCTAAGTTTAGATCCCCCATCATCTCTCAATGAGATAATATTGCTACTGTCACTCTTGACAAAACTATTGTGATATTTTCTTTATGCTTAAAACTTATGTTGGAAATCAACTTTGGGCTCTGCCTTTTGGCAGGTCAACCAGTATGAAGTCTGGTTGCCCTTGCCATTTTGCCTTAGACACAGGGCCAGCAGCGCCAGCTGACCCCTTGTCATGTCACCCGCGCCATTTGGGGATTCCCTAGCTTAACCCAACCAACGAAATAAATTATAAACTTTAATCAAAAGGTAGATTAGGCAAAGGAAGATATTTATTGAAAGGGAAGCTCCAGGTATTTAACTATTTACAAAATGGCTGCTGTGCTCACCACTGACCTATCAGCTCTTCCACTGGTTCTTCCAGACAGACACTCTTTCAGTCTTCTGCTGAACTTACTCACTTCCCTGGCGTCGACCCTCTCACTCCATCTTTCCTGATATCTGAATGAGTTTCAGCTCATCCTCAGCAATAAGTCACTGGTGAGCCATATAACTGATTGATCTAAATAAACATTGACTTGGATTTTACCTTTGAGTTGATTATAATGCACTTAAAGCTCTTTGGTTGCTCACTTAGACTAGGAATATCTTAGCATCTTGTCAATGGCAGGTTTCAACTCATTTATTCAATTGTTTGGAATCACCTTATTCAGACTATAGTTGATTTAATTAAATATGAGATGCTGGAACAACCTCAGCCGCTTCAAACTCAAAATAGTCAGGTTCTACTGACTTTACTTAATTGATATGAAAGGATCATCCTTTACTACTAGTCGCCAGTTATCCTTTTACTAATTTGGGCCATCAATTGTCGCCACTTGTCTTTTTTCCAAAATCAGTGGAATACTTGGATTCAGCACAACCCAATTTGAGGAGCAACTCGCCACGCAATCATCTATTCATATTAAAATTCATTCAATAAGCCATTCTGCCAGGATTGTCCTATTTCATCCCAAATAATGATTAATCATTGGAGGATTTTATATGGTTAAAAATCTGACAACCCCAAACCCACAACCAAAGTTAAATGAGGCCCTTGGCCAGATAATACAAGGAATGTTTCGAAGAAGGGAGGGATAACTGCTCCAGAAGATCCACACCTTCTGCTTAGGCCATTTTGCGCAGCTAGGACCTGCAAAATTATTGGCGCGTCCAGAGCTAAGTCTTCTGCTGAAACCACTGGGGGTACAATTGATAAGATTTTGGTGGTGTGAATGATTGAGACTAGATCCGCCTCATCTGAGTCTGCTGGGCAATGCATAGGGTTGCAGCTTAAAAATTCAGGAAGGACAATTAACGCTCCTTTTACAAACTCATATCTAAAGTTAAAGCTGCACAAATCATGGTAGGAACAGGCCTGAAGGTGTGCCAGTCTCTTTGGCTTGCGGAAATAAAGAAGGGCATGATGATCTGTTTGCACTGTTAACATATGCTGAGCACCATGCAAGAGATACCACCAGTGGGTCAAGGCCCACGCCACAGCTGCCAGCTCCTTAAAATAGATGGCCTAGGACTGTTAAGTAGGAGATAACTTGTAGGAAAAGTAGGCAACTGGATGTTCCAACCCCTCGTGCTCCTGGAGCAAGGCAGCCTCAACCGCAACAGATGACACATCACATGCTAAGACATAGAGTTTGGAGGTTTCACATGTTTTAGGATGGGGGTGACAAAGACACCCCTTTAATTGACTCAAATGCCTGCTGGTGCTTGGGCATCCAACGGAAGGGGCATTCTTACCTGTAAGTGGATGGAGCGGGGTGGCTAATTGGGATAGGGCAGGAGAAATTTTTCAAGAATATGATAGTGCCCAAGAAACTTCTCAATTTCTTTTTGGGTTGTTTGAGTTGGCCATTTGCGGATGGCGTCCATCTTGCTGGTTGGAATGACTTACCCAACTTTTAAGAAGAGATTGTATAAGAAGGTGACTTCCTCCCATTAAACTCACATTTTGAAGGCTTGACAAACAGGCCCGCCTTATGCAAAACAGCATTACTCCTCAAAGTCCTTTGCATGTTGTTTGGGAGTAGGGGAGTGCACCAAGCTATCATTGATATATGCGACCTCACAGGTGAACTGGACATCACCTAGAGCATAATTAATCATCCTTTTGAATATTGCAGGCTCAATACATAGCCTGAAAGACATCACTTGAAATTGGAATATGCCTCATTTTGTTCAGATTGATGTAATCCATTCCTGACCTTCTGTCACCCAAATCTGATTAAAGGCGTTAACTAGATCAAGTTTTGAGAACATGAGCGACTTGTCAATTGCTTGGACAATTTTCTAGACCAAAGGCTGTGGGTGGGATTGTAGACCTTAATTTTATTAAGGTGGTTATAATCCATGGAGGGACAAAGGGAACCATCTTCCCTCTTGGAAAAGACAATTGTAGAGGCAACAGGGAATGTCTCTTTAAATAAACAACCCTTAATTAGCATTTCATCTAACCATGCATTGAAGACAGCCTCCTCCTCCACTGTATGCGAATACAGTGGGCAGTTTATGTTCACTACCTGCGCCTTTATCCAAAAACCCAAGTCAAATTACATATGTGGGGGAAGACAGTTCGCCTTCTCAGAATCAAAAATACTTTGATATCACATGATTGCTTCTGAAAAAGTGAGTTGGTGTCCCACGGGAGAAATAAGAGAAGTAAATGATCCATGGCCTATAGTTTTAGTAAGGTATTCAGTAGGGGAAACTCGCCCTCCATCTGACTGTTGGAGAATGACAGCATATTAGATTCTAGATGAATCCTTACATGCTGCTAACGCCACCAACCCACGCCCAAAATTACCATGAACATGAAGTTAAGCATTGCTGAGAAATGATTGCAAAAACTAAACTGGTGAACAGAGAAGGGTATTGGGCATCATATTTTGTATGATGGCTGGGAGGCTGCCAAAGTGACCATCATCGCAGGATCCAGGTCTAGTTCAAGATCAAGCTGGTGGGCCAGCTCCAGAATCATAAAGTTACCCGCTGCTCCAGTGTCAACCAAGGGCTCAAAGGACATTTGTTGTACTCTAATAATAATTTTCATTGGCAATAAAAAGCAGGCGGAATACTAATTATCAGCAGATGCGTTATTTCTGCTGACACCAAAGAGATTGCAACCAAATCAGGGGGAAGATCTGGCTCTTTCAAAGAAGTAAATTGGGCAGAGCTTGGGGTTGGGTCTCATCTTCTTCAGGCTGTATTTTCATTGACTCACAGACAGGTGAACCAGTAAAAACCAACTTGGGTGTGAGGGCAGCTTCAGATCCTGGAAACAATACTGATACTGATTTAACTTTAGGATCAGTACCTGAGGCCGCGTCAGCCAAACCAATCATGAAGTCTTAACTTGAGGGCGGAAAGTATGGTGGAGAGAGGCATTAATGGAAGTCGCTACCTTGCAAATTTGATCCACTGTTCATATATGGGTGGACCAAACTTCGTGATGAGCAGAGGCAGAATCCAATGCAGATCTATAAATTGCTTAGAGTACATCCTCAGAAAGATCAAGTTCTGGGGCTTGCTTGCGGAAGGCTGCAACTAAAGAGCCCATGCTAGGGGCTTCAGCAATTAGGGGAAGTAGTTGTAAAAAATGTTCCGAGCAAGGAACAGGTAGTTTTAAGGCTGCTGATACTGCTTCAAAATAAGAAGTGGGATCACTTGCCCAAATAGCAGAATTCAAAATCACTTGAACACACTGACGAGCTTTGGCTTAAATCACATTCAAAAGGGCAACACTTTGCTGGGCATTGGTCAATGAAGTGGCATTGTTCAGGGCAACTGCAGATTGCATTTGCACCTCAGCAAGGGCGTCAAGGACTTAATTGCAATATCTCAGGAGTGAACACCTGGATTCCCAACTTGAGGGTGAGCTGAGGGGAGAGTAGCTGGCAATGGGTCCATCTATTATAGAGAAATTTCTTTAAGGCTATCAGAGCACTACTCACAAAATTGGTGACAGATTAAGCAGACAATAGAAGGCATACTACTGAATTCACATTATTTGATAAAGGGTAATCACATCTGCGCCCATCTCTATGTGGGAGGGAGAATATAGCTAGAAACAAAGGATGGTCAATTATGTCAGGGAGATGGAAGATAAATATTATACTATACTTTCATTCAGGATGTAGAAGCACCCAAAAGACAAGCCAGAATGCCAGAGGCATTGCCACTTAATGACGTTGACTTGTGCGGGGAGGTGTGCGATAATTGTATGCTGGTGGGCTGCAAAAGTAAAAAGAAACCCAGCAAAGAACAATGTTGTTGCTACTCCAGACTGGTTGCAAAACAATTTCTCAAATTCACATCCTCAGAAACATTCCTAAATGGCCGAGTGCTCGTTGTCACCTTCTCATGAGCCGATGTTGCACACACAATCGTCAACATCTACACCCCAAATGGTGCACATGAGCGTCGGGAATTTTTCTCGTCAGTCAAATCCCTCCTGCTACCCCCCAATTCTTTCCTAGTTGGTGACATGAACTGTTGGCTAACCTCACCAATGGACCGGTGGCCACCCTCACCCCATGCCCCACAGGGTCACGTAGAATTACGTTTTCTAAAAGCCACCCTTGGGTTAATGGATGCGCTGCCATGACATGCCCCACTGCTCAAAAACATGATGCGTCCCCACATCCACAATGGCCAATTAGGGTCCATGACCTGCATCAACCTTATTCTAATGCTGGCGAAATTCTAACCCCACATCTCCCACTTCAAAACAACGAAAATGGAATTCTCTGACCACTGACTGGTCTCGATAACATACCACTTACCCATCACAGTTGCAAAGGCCCCACATTGGTGCAAAATCCGCCCCCCAAGCTCGCGTCACCAGGATTTTCCACGTGGGTGGAAGAGGCAACTTTGGCAATATTGTTTGTTGCTTTGTTTTGCGCAGACCCCATTTCCACATGGGCAACTTTCAAAGAGGACACCATCCGCCACTATCACCATCTCTCCTCCAGATGCTCACAAGCCACATCGGCAGTTATCTCGCGTGCGCTGGCGGAATTGGCCCACTTGGAGTCCAACATTCCAGCCACAGGATATAGCCCTGCATGGGGCTGGAAGTGGGCGGAGTCAGCTGCCCACCTCAAAGCACTCGAAAGGCAACACAAACATCAGTTTTGTGTCCAATACAGGGCCACATGCATCACTAAAGGCGACAAGTGCACCGCATACTTCTTTAAAAAAAAATTTTCACCTTGCCAGAGCATGGCCTGCACACAGGTGTGAAGGTCAGATAATTCCATTGTGGACACACTGGCCAAAGTGGCAATCTAAATGCAAAGATATTACTCTGAGTTATACTGAGCTGAACCAATTCAGCTGGCCAAAATGGCGGAATTTATTGACCGAGCTCATATCTGCACCATTTTCCAATACCTGGAAATAATGAATTTAATTACTCTGAACGAATTATGGACAGCCATTCGCGGTGCACCAAACCAAAAATGCCCAGGCCCAGATGGCATTCCATATGAGTTCTACAAAAAATATTTCAAATATATATCCCCATTGCTGCTAGCCTCACTCAACCAAAGCCTGTTGAAAATGCACCTCCTACCAGGAGGACATGAGGCCTTTACTGTCACACTCTTCAAGAAAGGGGACAAGAGTGACTTAGCCAACTGGCGCCCCATTTTTTCTAACAGACACAGACACCAAAATTTTAACAAAAATCATGGCTAACCGTTTAGGGACTGTAGCATCTGCCACCATCTCCCCAGAACAAATCAGTTTCATCCCCAGAAGGTCAATTTGGGATAACGTGCACTCTGTGGCTAATGTGTGTCAGTCCACAGCCTCTGGGGCACTTGTATTCTTGGACCAACAAAA
Organism: Massospora cicadina; assembly: GCA_022478985.1. NCBI lineage: Eukaryota > Fungi > Entomophthoromycota > Entomophthoromycetes > Entomophthorales > Entomophthoraceae > Massospora > Massospora cicadina. Next base: position 25,659 of record JAKSZP010010798.1, read on the forward strand.
GGCCTATGATAGAGTAAACTGGGAATACCTTATGGCCTGCCTCCATCAATTCCGCCTACCCCCACTTCATAAACTGGGTGATGTTGCTCACGGAATCTGCGACAAGGCAGTGCGTGGCCCAAGCTTCCTAACGGAAGTAGTTCACCCTCAAAGGGGCCTGCGACAAAGAGACCCCCTCAGCCCACTCTTATACAACTTCAGCCTTGACCCACTACTTTGGAACATGAATGCCCGCCTCACTGGGGTCCATGTGCCAGGCCAAACCCCAGTCAAGATGATGGCATTTGCAGATGATTGCGTGGTGGGGGTGTCTAATAAACAAAGATGCACGCGCGCTTGAAGCCCTCATCCAGGAATATTCCTGGCTAAGCAACGCGGCACTGAACGCCTCCAAAACCGAAATCATCCTCCTTGGTCGGTTTCAGAACTGCTGGACCCCAGCAAGTAGTTCCCAACCTGGCCCATCTGCTCGCCCACGTCCACGCCTTAATAACTCAACACACACTGCTCCACTGGTGCTCCCCTTCGTGCCACGTCCTACCATAGGACAGGTGCGCCATCTGGGCGTGTGGATGGAGGCAGGCGGATATGCGTCAGCAGTAATGGAGTGCCTCATACTGAACAACGTGACGAAGCGAATCGCCTCTCTCAGAGCCCACCCTACCACCCTCACTGGCAGGGTTGTTCTTGCCAACTCTATGCTCCTATCCAAAGTCTGGTTCGGAGCCCACGCCATCCCCTTCTCCCCAAGCTTCTTCAAATCCCTGTATGCTTTGCTGCAAGGATGGCTTTGGTCAGGCCGCCCTCCACCAGTACGGCTAGAGGTCATGTTTGGCCCTCATCATCAAGGTGGCATGGCCTGCTTGACTTCAAAGCCCATGCTGCCAAGTTCCTGGGCACCTGGATCGCGGCCGTCACCGCTCCTACACTCCCATCCCAACACTGTCCCGCGCGGCCCACTCCAACTTCTCCCGAGCCTTGGGCCTCAACAATCCATCAAACCCCCACTCCCTGATGAAATACCTCGCATCACACACATCGGCCACAGGTCCTCACAGGACTAAAACCCACTACAAACGAATTCTACTCTCCATGCGAAGCGCAGAGTGGAGAATTTGTATTAGTGGACATACAACCTGAAGAGGCCGCCCCTCTCTTCAGTTCACACAAGAGGTACAGGGGCTACCCATCCATGATGGCGTGATCCCCATTCGACCTCAAGTCCTATCTAGGGTGGACTACCTGGACATGATGGACATCCCTTATTCCACTGAGACCCAAAAGACTATCTGGAAATACGCACACCATCCTCTGTTGCAGCCTCAAGTCCACTCCCATGTGTGGCGCTGCCTGAGGCGGGTGTATCGTACAGCTGAGCGCTCTAATGCTTTACACTCATCCTGTGTCGTGTGTGGCCAGTATGGAACGCTGTTCCACCGCCTGGAGAAGTTTCCTACCTCTAAAGTGATATGGCGCGAAGTTCAACGTCTGCTGGGCCAGGATCAAACACATCCCTTCAGTCTGTCAAGAGATATGTTTGCTTTATCAATGGCCTCCCCCTTCCACCCTCCCTCCATGCTCTGGTGGTTGCAATCGCCATGTGAACGATCCTCTCATTGTCTTGGATGCCATCGCTGGCTCCATCCCCACCCTCCCAGAAGCTGTACACAGATTCCGGTCTCATTTGGTGGACCACTTTCAAGCGTGGATGTTTGGATATCTCCCACCGCGTCGCTGACAGCTGGTCTCTTCCTGGTTCCCAGTCTGGTTCATCAAATCGGACCCCTTCCTCCACACGTGCTCAGTAGTGGCTACGGCCCCTTCACACGTTCCCTCCCCCTCCCCATAAGTGGCGTTCCCGCTGGCAACAAGAGATAGCATCGCTTCTCTGGGGTGCCCCCCTGGTACTAAGTTTATCTTTCCTGAGTCATATTCGGAAGTGTCCGTCCCATGGTCAGCCTTCCCCGCAATAAATTAAAAAAACCCTCACATAGCATCCTTCACCATTGATGGGAAAAAATCCCAGCTGTTCCTTGCAACAGTGGAAAGTGCACCCCCCATATGCAACCAATGCCAGGCTTTGGTCAAAAGATTCACGCTTGCCCCATAAAAGAAGGCCTGAGAGAAATGGAATTCTGTGAGGAGGAAATGGGCGAAGATGACTCAGAGTACGCCAAAATCATGGATACTACACAAGCCTTCAACTGGGGATAACATGGGCAATATAAAATAATTGACCCTATTTCCCCAAAAGAACAAAAAATGCCCAAACAAGCTGGCCACAAGCTGGCCACGGCTAAGGCAAAGGCCTCAGCGGTATCATCCATATTGCTGGATCAAATCCAGGAAGACATGGATGAATTCAAGTCAAAGACCAATCAGATCCTGCAGAAAACCAAATACCCAATCTGACCATATTGGATTTAGCAGAACTCAATTTGGAAATGAATGCAGAAAAACTGGGGTTCAGTGCACCCCCCCAAAATTGTGGAATTTAACCCAATTGGGAAGGAAAATCAACAATGGAATGCGCAAGAAAATAATGTGGCCAATAAAAGCACACAAGTGCACCACAATAATATATTGAAACCAAGCAAAGCCAAGAGAGGAGCAAAAACTGCGGCAATGAAAGGTGCAGAATACACCCCAACTCCTACTCATGGTTATGCTCTCTGAAGAAGAGGTGCATTGGAGAGCAATGTGAGTGAGGGAGTAAGGCTGGGGCCCTGCTAACCACTTCTGAGGCGCATTGGGCGTCTCAGTAGAGATAGGGATGCTGAACATAGCGGGATTCAAGGCCTTAATGTCCCAGGACAATAAGTTGAGTCTCCTATGAAACCAACCTGTGGATATTCTGGCGATGCAGGAAACCCACTGTCCATAGGGAGAGGAGGAGGAATGGGAAAAATGCTCCTCCCAACAATATCATTTTGGCTGCTACAATGTGGGGTGATAGTATGTGTGAACCAAAACTCAAGTTTTTTCAATAAAAATTTGTTCCTAAATGGCCATGTACTCGCCATAACCTTCTCATGGCACACCAAAGTGCACACAATAGCCAGTGTGTACACCCCAAATGGTGCATATGACCAAAGAGAATTCCTTACAGCCCTAACACAACTAAATCTACCAGAAAATACTTTTATAATGGGAGACATGAACTGATGAATTAACCCAGATATGGACTGATGGCTCACAACTGAGATACCACAAGGTCAAGTGGAACTCCACGTATTAAAGCCACCCTGGGGCTACCTGATCCACTACCAAAAAGGCAACCCCTGCTACGAAACATGACACGCCCACATGTACACAATGGTACACTTGTCTCTTTTGTCAAGGATAGACTTAATACTCGCACCAGTAATTTTCTGTAACCAAATTCAAAAATTAAAAACTATAAAATCGATTTTCTGACCATTGGCTTGTTTTGGTGTCTTACAAACCGGCGGAACCAAGTACCCTAGCACTCAGATGGTGCAGAATACGCTTAGAAAGTTTAGCTGACTCAGAATTTCAATCCTGGATGGAGGAAATATCCTCAACCTGGGATTTTCAAACACCATTTTTGCTTGGACCCACTAACCACCTGGGAAAACTTCAAAAAATCAACAACCCAACAAATTAATCATACGTCATCTAGAAGACAAAGCACAGTTTCATCCATTACCAAACACACCTTGGCTAAAATTGACCATCTAGAAAACAATGTACCAAGCACAGGATACAGCCCTAGATGGGGTTGCAAATGGGCAGAGGTTTCTGCTCAGCTAAACATCCTGATCCGCAAACACCAACACTGAATTGGAGCTCAATATAAAGGTAAAACATAAGAGATGGAGAAACTTGCTCGAGCTACTTTTTCCACCAATTCCACGCCTGGAAAAATATGATAGCTTGCACACAGGTCCATCAACTGGACAAATCCATAGTGGAAACACCCAAAGAAGTTGCGACCAAAGTGCACAGGTTTTATACAAATTTTGTATAAATTCAAGCCAGTCAAACCAGAAAAATTGAAAAATTCCTAAGAAGCACACATATCGACACCATGGCCCAAAAATAACAATTTAATAAACCTAATATCACATGAGGAATTTTGGGAAGTAGTACACGGTGCACCAAGAGGGAAATGCCCTGGACCTTATGGGATTCCTTATGAATTTTACATATAATATTTTACTAAAATCTCTAACATTCTTCTAGCTTCAATGAACAAGTGTATTATGAAACATGCCTTCTACCTGAGGCAATGAAGCCTACACGGTCACTTTATTCAAAAAGGAGACAGATTAGACCTATCCAACTGGCGTAAAATTTCCCTAACCAACACAGATACAAAAATTTTCACAAAAATTATGGCCAAACAACTAGGAGAAATTGCAACTGATGCGACATCCCCATCACAATATGGATTTGTTCCAAGAAGATCCATATGGGATAATATCCACACAGTTGCAAATGTCTGCCAATCCAAAAACCTCTGAAGAACTTGTCTTTTTAGACCAACAAAAGGCATATGACAGGGTGAACTGGACCTATCTTTGGCCTTCCTTCAAAATTCAAGCTCCCAAATATATTTATAAATTGGGTAATGTTGTTTACAGAGTCTGCTACCATGGCTGTGTGGGGATCAGGTTTCTTAACCAACCCAGTCATCCCACGGAGAGGACCAAAACAAGGAGACCCCTTAAGACCTCTACTCTACAATTTTAGCTTAGATCCCCTAATCTGAAATACAAACACACTTCTCAAGGGAATCAACGTCAAGGGCCAACCACCAGTCAAAATGATGGCCTTCACTGATGATTGTGTGGTGGGCATATCCAACAATCAGGACGCTTTCAGAATTAAAAAGATAATACAAGACTATTCAGCCATTAGTAACGCATCACTTAACACTGAGAAAACGGAAATTATACTCCTGGGAAAATATCAGACCCAGTGGATGCCATCTACACAGGGCCAACAAGCTAGTACAACATCAAGACTCCTGACCAGACATAGGAGGCGAAATTTAGCAATGACCTCACTGAAACTTCCATTCATCACCAAGCCAACAGCAGGCCCTGTTCGTCACTTGGGAGTATGGTTGGAAGCAGGAGGTTACGCTAACTCCATGATGGAAAATCAATTATTGGACAAAATAGCAAAACGCATTGCCTCCTTACATGGACACCAAACAGGTCTAACAGGAAGGGTCATAATAGCCAACTCTATGATTCTATTAATCATATGGTTCACGGCCCATGCAATCGCTTTCTCACCATCTTTTTTTCAACACAGTCCACGCCCTATTACAAGGATGGCTATGGTCCAACCACAACCCCCTGTACGCCTCAAAACCCTATTTGGCTCTAGAAGGAATGGAGGTATAGGGCTTACTAATTACGTAGAGCAATCGACCCATATAACAGGATCCTGGATAGCTCAGGTGACTAGCCCAGATCTTCCAGATACACACTGGGCCAGAACAGCAAGATATAAACTCACACGTGCACTCCAATTAAAAAACCCAGATCACCCAAACACATTAATCAAGTATCTGGCATCCCATCCTACAGCTGCAGGACCACACGGCACTCCTGCACATTTCAAACGAATACTCCTAGCCATGAGAAGAGCGACATGGCGGATCCACATAAATGACCAAACCAGTCACCAAGAATGCCCAAGGTTAACTCACAGAAAGGAAATCAACGATCAAATAGTCACAGACAATATAATAAGCAAAAGCCCAAGTACCATAGCCAGGATAGATTATCTGGACCATATGGACATATCCTACAACCTGGAGACCCAAAGAAGAGTATGGAGATACACACATCACCCTCTACTCCAGCTAAGGATAAGAGCACATGTATGGAGGTGCATGAGGAGAGTATACCACACAGCTGAACGGTCAAATGCCACTCACACCTCATGTACAGTATGTGGTCATTATGGAAGCCTATCCCACCTTTTAGAACAATGCCCAACATCAGTGGCTGTATGGAAAGAGGCCATGCGCCTATTGCTCCAAGAAAACGGACAATCAATAATCCTAACAAGGAACATGTTTGCTATAAACATGGACTCTCCTATCCACCCATCTCTCAGGGCGTTAATAGTAGCAATAGCACTATGGATGATACACACAATGTACTGGAATCGTTCACAGGAGCAGCGCCCACAATCCAAGAAGCCATCTATCGCTTCCACAGCCATATATTGGAACATTTCCAAGCATGGCTGTTTGGACACATGACCCCCCGTAACATAAGGACAATCAACACATGGTTCCCCATATGGTTCCTGAAGGTTGATCCTTTCCTTCACACATGCTGCATCCAAGAATAAGCCAGCATAACCCCCTCCCCTACCGTCCTAAATTTGGTGATCCTGGAGACAACAAGAGGGGCCTTGAACCCTCTGGGGTGTCTTTAATTGTCAAATTTCATTAGTTCCCTCACTATATCAGAAGTGCTTGTCCCCTGGTCAACCTTCCCCGAATAAATAAATAATGAGAGTGCATGGAGATTTTAATAAATAGCAAGTTAAGAAAATCAACTGTCAATTTCTTCAATGTGTTATGACTAAGAAATAGATGATTAATTTTGGGAATAGCTTAGAAAAGCATGGTATTGAGCCTCAAGATTTGGCCTAACCTGGCGATCTTTGGGCGAAGGGGATAGAACAAACTTAAGCTGAACTGACTTTGAAAATAGTCAGCAGCGGGCCAAGTTGCTGTTGGTTTGACCTCAGATGCCCAAATTGCGGCTTTACCACGTTTTAAATGGTTATTACGATGGCATTTTGCCTGATGAGCAACAGATCCTCCCAAGGCCGCCTCACGTAGGGGATGGTCCCAGGATGTTGGTTCAGGTTCAGGGTGCCCAGCACGCATGCACTCAGTCACTTTGAAGTCTGTTCAGCCAAATGGGATTCATCAAACAACGATCTTGGTATTTGTGGGGAGGGTTCCAAGATGGCGGCGACTTTTTACAATAACCCAATGCCATTGGCAAGCACTGCCAAAGATTTGACATTAGGTACATTCTTCTTAGAAAGTACATGGCTGTCAGTATTTGTTTCTAATTTTTTTGAGGCATTTTTCAAACTGGTGACAACATTTCCCAATGGACTGATGATATTGTCGATTATTTTCTGAGGGCTCAACACTAGTCACATTTACCTTATAAGGTACACGCCAGTTGGGCTTTGATTCTTATGGTTTTGAGGCAGCTATAAACTCAGACGACATTTCCCAATGGCCTTATGCTATTGGCGAGTTTTTCTGAGGATCCATCACTTGACACTCCATTTACCAAACGCGTGTGCCTGTCAGGCTTTGTTTCCAAGGGTTTAAGGCTTTCAAACCTTAATTTTGAGGGCTCATTGCCATTAACTTTATGATAACCTTTTTCCCCATGGGATGCCAATTTTCAAATTTTCAGTGAAAATCGCAATTTGCCATACTAATTTGGCAGAAGTAATTGCAGGGACAGGTGGTGGAATCTTAAAGGGAGAGTTGTTACTCATCGTTCATCTACCACATGGGCAAGATTGCCCTGTGAAATAAGAGGGACATATGCCCTTCTTGGACCCTTCTTTGTAGGGAATGGGTACACTACCCAGTCTAAGAAGAGGGAACGTCCCCCGGATTTGCAAGGGCCAGTGCTTGGTCCTTCTCTTCTTCTGTTGAGCAAGAGGCTCTCCCACGGTATCAAAGAACAAACATATTGATCAGCATTGTTGCAGAGGCTAGTTCATTAAAGTGATTAAAATCATAAATATTCTATATTTCATCAATTGGTAACATATTCACATTAGCAACATTCTAATGTTGCTTTACCTAAATAGGGTACACATAGAGATTAGCTAAAAATATTTAAATCTCGCCATGGTCAGGGAGGATAATCACAAGCATGGTGACAGGTCTAAAATTGGAACAAATTACAGAGCAAATACTATTCTGTATAATCTTGGGAGTTGTCAGACATTTTCCCTCTAAGCTTTAAAGAAAGAATGTTTTGGGGCAAAATCAGCCTAGATGGGGAAATGTCAGCCATTTACAAGTTTGCGATGAGCTGAAAAGCAGCTTAATTAATGTTTTATTTTTAAATTTATTGTGGGGAAGGCCGACCATGGGACGGACACTTCTGAATATGACTCAGACGAGACAAAACTCAGTACCAGGTGAGGCACCCCAGAGAAGCGATGCTATCTCTTGTTGCCAGCGGGAACGCCACTTATGGGAAGGGGAGGGAACGTGTGTAGGGGGCGTAGCCACTATTGAGCACGTGTGGAGGAAGGGGTCTGATTTGATGAACCAGACTGGGAACCAGGAGGAGACCAGCTGCCGGCGACGTGGTGGGAGATATCCAAACATCCACACTTGAAAGTGATCCACCAAATGAGACCGGAATCTGTGGACAGCTTCAGGGAGGGTGGGGATGGATCCGGCGATGGCATCCAAGACAATCGTGTGGATAGTCCACATGGCGATTGCAACCACCAGAGCACGAAGGGAGAGTGGGAGGGGAGGCCATTGATGAAGCAAAAATATCTCTTGACAGACTGAAGGGATGTGTTTGATCCTGGCCTAGCAGACGTTGGACTTCGCGCCATATTACTTTAGAGGTGGGGCACTTCTCCAGGCGGTGAAACAGCGTTCCATACTGGCCACACACGACACAGGATGAGTGTAAAGCATTAGAGCGCTCAGCTGTACGATACACCCGCCTCAGGCAGCGCCACACATGGGAACGGACTTGAGGCTGCAACAGAGGATGGTGTGCGTATTTCCAGATAGTCTTTTGGGTCTCAGTGGAATAAGGGATGTCCATCATGTCCAGGTAGTCCACCCTGGATAGGACTTGGGGTCGAATGGGGATCACGCCATCATGGATGGGTAGCCCCTGTACCTCTTGTGTGAACTGAGGAGAGGGGCGGCCTCTTTGGGTTGTATGTTCACTAATACGAATTCTCCACTCTGCGCTTCGCATGGAGAGTAGGATTCGTTTGTAGTGGGTTTTTGTCCCGTGAGGACCTGTGGCTGATGTGTGTGATGCAAGGTATTTCATCAGGGAGTGGGGGTTTGATGGGTTGTTGAGGCTTAAGGCTCGGGAGAAGTTGGAGCGGGCCGCGTGGGACCAGTGTTGGGATGGGAGTGTAGGAGCAGTGACAGCCGCAATCCAGGTGCCTAGGATCTTGGCGGCATGGGCTTTGAAGTCAAGTAGGCCCATGCCACCATGATGATGAGGCTAAACATGACCTCTAGCCGTACTGGTGGAGGGCGGCCTGACCAAAGCCAACCTTGTAGCAAAGCATACAGGGATTTGAAGAAGCTTGGGGAGAAAGGGATGGCGTGGGCTCCAAACCAGACTTTGGATAGGAGCATAGAGTTGGCAAGAACAACCCTGCCAGTGAGGGTAGTAGGGTGGGCTCTGAGAGAGGCGATTCGCTTCGTCACGTTGTCCAGTATATGGCCCTCCATTACTGCTGACGCGTATCCTCCTGCCTCCAACCACACGCCCAGATGGCGTACCGGTCCTATGGTAGGTCGCGGCACAAAGGGGAGCACCAGTGGAGCGGTGTGTTTTGAGTTAGTAAGGCGTGGACTTGGGCGAGCAGCTGGGCTGGGTTGGGAACTACTTGCTGGGGCCCAGCAGTTCTGAAACCGACCAAGGAGGATGATTTCGGTTTTGGAGGCGTTCAGTGCCACGTTGCATACCCGGGAATATTCCTGGATGAGGGCTTCAAGCGCGCGTGCATCTTTATTATTAGACACCCCCATCACGCAATCATCTGCAAATGCCATCATCTTGACTGGGGTTTGGCCTGGCACATGGACCCCAGTGAGTTGGGCATTCACATTTCGCAGTAGTGGGTCAAGGCTGAAGTTGTATAAGAGTGGGCTGAGGGGGTCTCTTTGTCGCAGGCCCCTTTGAGGATGGACTACACCCGTTAGGAAACCTGGGCCACACACAGCCATTGTTGCAGATTCCGTGAGCAGCATCACCCAGTTAATGAAGCGGGGAGGTAGGCGGAATTGTTGGAGGCAGGCCCTAAGGTATTCCCAGTTTACTCTATCATAGGCCTTTTGTTGGTCCAAGAATACAAGTGCCCCAGAGGTTGTGGACTGACACACATTAGCCACAGAGTGCACGTTATCCCAAATTGACCTTCTGGGGATGAAACCGAATTGTTCTGGAGAGATGGTGGCAGATGCTACAGTCCCTAAACGGTTAGCCATGATTTTTGTTAAAATTTTGGTGTCTGTGTTTGTTAGAGAAATGGGGCACCAGTTGGCTAAGTCTAGCCTATCCCCTTTCTTGAAGAGTGTGACTGTAAAAGCCTCATGTCCTCCTGGTAGGAGGCGCATTTCCAACAGGCTTTGGTTGAGTGAGGCTAGCAGCAATGGGGATATGTATTTAGAATATTTTTTGTAGAACTCATATGGAATGCCATCTGGGCCTGGGCATTTTCAGTTTGGCGCACCATGAATGGTAGTCCATAATTCGTTCGGAGTAATTAAATTCATTATTTCTGGGTATCGGAAAATGGTGCAGATATGAGCTCTGGTGAGAAATTCCGCCATTTCAGCCGGCTGAATTGGTTTGGCTCAGTATAACTTGGAGTAATATCTTTGCATTCCGATTGCCACTTTGGCCAGTGTGTCCATGATAGAATTATCCGATCTTTGCACCTGTGTGCAGGCCACGCTCTGGCATGGTGCAAAAAATTTTTTGAAGAAGTATGCGGTGCACTTGTCACCTTTAGTGATGCGTGTGGCCCTGTATTGGACACAAACCCAATGTTTGTGTTGCCTTTCAAGTGCGTTGAGGTGTGCTGCTGCCTCTGCCCACTTCTGGCCCCATGCAGGGCTATATCCTGAGGCTGGAATGTTGGACTCCAAGTGGGCCAATTCCACCAGTGCGCGCGATATAACCACCAATGTGGCTTGTGAGCGTCTGGATGAGAGATGGCGATAGTGGCGGATGGTGTCTTTTTTGAAAGTTGCCCATGTGGAAATGGGGTCCGCGCAAAACGGTGCAACAAACGATTTTGCCAAAGTTGCCTCTTCCACCCACGTGGAAAATCCTGGTGACGCAAGCTCTGGGGGGCGGATTTTGCACCAATGTGGGGCCTTTGCAACTGTGACGGGTAAGTGGTATGTTATCGAGACCAGTCGGTGGTTGGAGAATTCCATTTTCGTTGTTTTGAAGTGGGAGATGTGGGGTTGGAATTTCGCCGGCGCTAGAATAAGGTCAATGCGGGTCATGGACCTTGATTGGCCATTGTGGATGTGGGGACGCGTCATGTTTTCGAGCAGTGGTCATGTTGTGGCAGCGCATCCATTAACCCAAGGGTGGCTTTTAGAATGCGTAGTTCTACGTGACCCTGTGGGGCGTGGGGTGAGGGCAGCCACCGGTCCATTGGTGAGGTTAGCCAACAGTTCATGTCACCGATTAGGAAAGAATTGGGGGGTAGCAGGAGGGATTTGACCGACGAGAAAATTCCTGGCACTCTTGTGCACCGTTTGGGGCATAAATGTTGACAATTGTGTGTGCAACATCAGCCCAAGAGAAGGTGACAACGAGCACTCGGTCATTTAGGAATGTTTCTGAAGATGTAAATTTGAAAAAATTGTTTTTCTGAATTAGCACCCCACAGTGCTTCAACCAAAAGGATAGGGATGGTAGGAGCATTGTTTTCCAAGCATCCTCAGAACCTCGTGGACAGTGGGTTTCCTGGATGGCCAGGATATCCACGGGTAAATTATTTTGTAAAAAACTCAGTTTCCTAGCCCGGGATGGGGAGGCCTTGAGTCTGGCAATATTCAGCATCCCTAGAGTAAAGGTTTAACCCATTGCACCTTAGGTGCGAGGGGTGGGCCCCCTGGCCCACTAGCCTCTTCCAGGTCCCCATGGGCTTTCACAGCAGTGCGGGTATTAGCAGCAATGCTATTGGGGTTTTTGTTAATTTTTGTGGAAAGAGTCACATTGGCTTTGGCCTTCGCTTTTTGTTTTCCCGACGTTGGACGAATTTTTTGCGGTGCGGATAAGTTTGGTGCACCGTCGAGTGGGGCAAAAAAAATTTTTCAGTTGGGATAGGTCCCAAGTCAGTTTCAACCAGGGCTTGGGTGCAGCGATTGGGTGAGATCAAATCTCCCATCAGATCCTCAGATTGAGTGGCCCGTTCATCTTGGGCCTCCCAATCTGATTGGGTGATGGATTCCCGAGATGCTTCCACCACAAAGGTCTCCATGTCCTCCTGGCGTTGTGAGTGTGGGATGGTGGTGGTGACCTTGGCTGCTTCCTTGGCCACAATCCTATGGGCCTGCTTGTCCTTCTTCCGCTCTTGTGGGGAGATGGGCTTTACCAATAGGTAGCAGCCTTGTGCTCCCCATGGGAAGGCCTCTTTGGTGCTTGCGGTTGGTTCATAGTGCGCCTCTCCGCTGGCCATGGCCGCCGAGGGGTGCTCTTGGAATGTAACGCCCTCTTTAATGGGGCACGTATGTGCCTTATGGCCAAATACATCACAGTGGGTGCAAATGGGGGCGCGCTGTCCACAGTTACCTGGAATGGGTGGGTGGTGTGCCCTGCAATGTCAATAAAGGTGGAGTGCGGGATCTGGGTTAGGTCCTTCGCGATCTCCTCAGATGGGGTCAGAACTGCGATGGCTTTGCCGGTGCACAGGTGTGGCATCAGCGTGAAACGTTGCATTTTGAAGATTGTATTTTGCCATATATGGCGAGACCATCTTTCAGGTGTTGCTCCAAAATGTCACATTTTACCGTAGTAGGCAAAAAGTCAAACATGAGGAAAATTTGGTTCGATTTTATCCATCTGGTGCATTTAGTTTTGATGACCCATTGCCCTTCAGGGAGGTCGACCACTACGCACACCGCTGCAGCCTCGTCTGCTGCTATTTTGCTTTCAAAACCTAGGTCCAGCCAACTGCGCAACATGGAGTGAGGTGCAACGTACACCGCGGTTGGGAAAATTTTTTGTACATCTTCACAAAATTTTTCCCATAAGGCTGTTTTTTGGATGTCCAGATACACACGGACTCCGAATTCCACCGATGAAAGTGGCTGGGAATGTGGCGTATTGATGTACTGGTTGCATCGTGCTTGCCACACGAGTATCTCCGGGAAAATTGTGACCGCCAGTTTTTTTTAATTTTTTTCTATTCCGCCAGATTCTCCGGGGCATTTTTGAACGTTAGAGGCCGCAGGCCTTCCGCCTGCTCCTCTTGCTTTGCTTGCCCAACTGCTCCCAGACATGGGTGCAGACTAATCCCCTCTATGAGATTATCAAACTGGATTTAGTCTTGAATTGAATGGGTTGCAAAAGTGTTTGCAACGAGAAAGAAAAGTTTTTGTTAAGCCTTTAATTAATGTTTTATTGATATCAAGGAAATTGTCCAAAAGACTCTGGCCAATTCTCGGTGGAACCCCATTAATTGGGTTAACACCATTTTCAAAGCTTGCACAGGCACTAAATATAAATTAAATGGTCAGATTACTCTGTTCCCACGACAGACTTTGGGGCCACCAACAGAAGGTACTCCCTTAACCATAATCAAGTCCTTCACAGCACCTATGCAGGGACCCCCAACTCCCTTTTATAGGCATTGTGGAGGTCAATCCAAGGTGAAAGTAATTTCTCTGGTAGTGATTGGTTGAAGTACATCAAAACCTTACTGCATGGGTACATTCTTCCCCAAAACCCCAATTATCGTTTTACCAAAAAATAACCCATATTACCCACAATCTGATAGGAGAGTATATCATACTTCCTAATTTGGAATGCGTCAAAGCTATTCCAAACTAGTCTCAAATTCCCCCAACCCTTGAAAGAGTTTAAATATGGATTTTGCAGATATCAAGTAGATCTTTTTTCATTTTTACCCCGTTTTACTAATAAAACTCATAAAACCCCAAGTTTTTTATTAGTAGATTTATATTAGTTAAGACTTTTGTGGGATCCAGCGGCGTTAGCACCATCAAGCACCTAAAAAAAGCTGGATTCCTACAAAATGTTATTCATTACAAGGGGCACTTGTACTCAAAAAATAGTTGCTCTTGAAAAGCAACTAGCAAGCGTTTCATCCCGCCTTAAGGAGCTTAAGCAGCGCCCTTACACTCTCCCCCTAAGAAAAAGTTCACCCCTGGTGGAGGAACCATCAATATATTTTTGTGTGTTTATGAAACTGCCATGCATAGCACAACTGATACTCAAAAGTTCAATACATCCTTCCATGTTTAAGTCGCCTAGTGCAATAAATGATAGTTCCTTACCTGGACCCTTCTCTCACCTGGGCAGAGGTGAGGGAGGCTCTTTTAGCTGAATTCAGATCAAAGCAGAGTCTACTAAAGGAAAAACAGTCCCTTATGCGCCTTAGCATGTATGAGGGTGAACCGCACATTACCTTTGCTGAAAAATTTTAACTTGTTGCGCAAAGGTTATAATCCTCTAACATGCTCACCCTTATGATGCTATCTCCGCCCTGATAACTGGGTTATCTTCTAAGCCCTCTCTAGTTAGGCATATCATCTCAGTGAAACGCCATTTTAAAAGTATTCTTGATCTAAAGGAGGCTTTAGTAGATGTTTCTGAATTCTATTCATGTGCAACCCAAAGAAGCTGAGGTGAAACTACAGCTCTCACCATTAAGGAATTACCGCCCGTTGAGAAGTTGGAGTGAGTTCACCTGTGCCTATTCTCCCTGAAAAACCTAATTCTTAAGTGCGACTTAAAAAGGTTATCACTCCTTCTTATGAATCAAATCCATGTAAGGTAGTAACAACCATACGCCCGCAAAAGCTCACTAAAGCTGCTGTGCCTACCCTTCCAGCCAATCTGGATAATGTGGCCCTTAAGGCTACCCAATTATCTGTGGCCGTCTCCCCTACCTCCATAGCGACCTAGGATGTTGTTGAGAATACCTTTGGGGAGGAATCTGAGGGTTATGATGACGTTGGTTACTACATATTAGGAGCCCCCTGCAGAAATAGAAGTGCCTGATCATCTGAACTCTGGAGGAGTAGACGAAACCACCATACCTGAGGAAACGTATCTCAGCCAAATACTAGGGTGTCCAAAAGTATTGACACTGCCAGTAATGGTGAGCAATTCTTAGATGGCTTTATACGCCCTCTTCAGCGGGTTTATCCCATAAATCCATCATGGATAAATACCCTGAGATAGCTAAAAAGCTAACCTCCACCTTCCGGCTCAAGGTGGTCTTAGCTTTGTCACCTAAATTTGGAGGAACGCTCACTAAAGTCAAAGTGGTAATTCAAAAGGTCCTAATACTAGCCATCCTGCACACTGGCTCCCCAGTCAACGTGATCTCCACTAATCTTATTAAGAAAATAAAGCTAGCGTCTGACTTGGAGTACACGCAAGAATTTGGAACCGCTGGCCCATCAATACCCATTCTATTGGGGCGTACTCTTTTCTTCCCCTTCAAATCGGAAAACTTATCCTATAAGCCCCTGCTGTGGCTTTGGATAACAACGCATATGATATATTCATCGGCACTCAATTTATAATTGAGTATGAAGGAATAATCAACCTGAAGCAAAAGTTCTTCTCGTTACTCAACTATGAAGGCTCTTTAATCTTATCCAATAAAGAGCCCAGCAAGCACAAATACTCTTGCCTGGTCAAATACCCCTTTTCAGCTATAGCTTTGCCTTATTCCACTTCTGGGCATAACACAAAGAAATTACCCAACTTCAGTGGATGATGGGGATGGTATCCCTCTCTACGCTGCAGATGAGGTCTTGATTAATCCTGGTGAACAAAGAGTGGTTGACACTAAGATCACCCTTCAAATCTTACACCATCGCTTATTGCACCTCATAAGTATCGAAGGTGTTAGTCCCAGGAGCCTCATGTTTTGCCTGGGACACTAGACCCATCCTACCAGAGGCCTATTACCATTCTATTGGGAAACCTCACCGGCAAAAACATGATTATATGGAAACACCAGGAGATTGGCAGAGTGTTCCTACTCCCAGTAGAGGACATTGAACATATTTACTTCATTGGCTCTATGGCGAATTTTGGGCTTATCCATGGACAACATGGTGTTCACCTTGCCAATGTTCATATTTTGGATAAGCTGACCCCATAGGAGTTGTAAAAAGTTCATACTTTGTTAGACGAATACAGTGACATATTCTCCAAATTGGATACTGACTATTGCAACATGAAGGACTGGTGCCACTCCATTGATGTGGGTGATGCCCGGCCTATAAGGTCTAATCTTATCATAATTCAAAGGTGGAGGAACAACAGATGAGGACGGAGCTCCAGCAGTTATTAAACGCGGGGTTACTTGTTTTTTCACAAATCCCTTGGTCTTCACCCCTCTTACTAATTAAAAAGAAAAATGGAGGTCATCAAATAGTCATGGATTACCATAGGTTATATAGCCTCACTAAGAAAGATAGCTATCCTATCACTTGCATTGATGACGCCCTGGCCCAACTGTCTGGCTCTAACTTCTTCTCTGCCATGGAAATGCAAGTGGCTATTGGCAAATGGACCTTTCTCCTCAAGATCAGGAGAAATGCGCTCTTATTTGTAGTGAAGGTCTCTTCCAACCCACACGATTACCCCAAGGTTTGTGCAACGCACCTGCCTCTTTTCAGCATGCGATGGATCACATCTTGTAGTACCTCAAGTTAACTTGTGTCATCATCTATTTTAATGAAATCACGGTGTTCTCAAAAACCTTCAATGAGCATCTTGATCACCTGAAAGAGGTCTTTCAACGGTTACATAAGTCTATTAAGTTGAAGCCCTTAAAGTGTACATTCTTCCAAAGTAAATTGGAATTCCTGGGCCACTCCATTTCCCAATAAGGAATTCAACCCATGAAGTGTTAAGGTTAAAGCTATCTCAAAAATGCCGCCCCCTAAAAATCTACAGGATATTCAGGTATCTCTAAGGATGATGGGGTATTACCATCAGTTTATCCATAAGTTCGCCCAACTCAATGAGCCCCTTGTCTGGTTACTAACCATGAATACCTTTTTTATTGAGGTGCTGAACAAAGAGCTGCTTTTGAGACAATGAAGCAACTACAACAACAACATCTTATATTACAGCATACAAATTATAATAAACCTTTCATCTTGTTTACTGATGGCTCTCTTTCCGCTCAGTGTAACTTTCTGAGCAAAATTACACGAATTAATTTACACAAATTTGAATTCGCCCATAGTAGTTTTGCTCTGATGTCCTCAGATTTCATGCCAGCTGCTTCAGCATGGGGAAGCGGCGAAACTCCCCCGCCATTTTCCGTCCAGCAGGAAAACGCGCTAGGACTGGTTCACCCAATCATTCTAAACCCATGGGTCGATTTGTTCCACCCAAGGGCCTCAACGCCCACCTTGCTCATACCCAAGCGGTATCTTGATGCCCCCTAGTGCTCCCCCGGAGCAACATGTGCTATGGCCTAAGGGTCAAATAAGGGAAACTATTCCCATACCATGACCAAGCCATTATCAAAATGGCACAGGTGGTGATGACCCCCACCAGATTTATAGATTTCTGCCCCTACAAGGTGTATTTTGACCTCAGCTTCACCTGCAAAGCTGATGCTGCCACTGCAGCAACTGTGCCCCTGGTATTCCAGGGTACCCCTCTCCCCACAACTTGGACTCAGCTCCCAGCGGACTCCACCTTGGTGGTTCAGTTTGCTGGTTTGCCCACCCACCTCCCCCTGAAGTGCTCCACCAAGAGCTGATGGACGGTTTGGCAGCCTTGGCTTCAACCCCATCTTACAATTTGTAGTACCAAATGGGGCCACACAACTCGCTGGGCCTCGGGCATATGCCACAATCAGCCCTGAATTTATAAAATTGCTATGTTAATGCCTCCATGCACCGTTATTCCCTCAGCACCTGACCATCCATTTTGGGCCCACGTCGAGGGTGGGTGGACGTTCTGTCCATCATGTTTTAAGTTGGACCACCAAAACGCAAGTGCCCCTCCTCAACCACTTCTGATGGATCAGATGACTCATCTGCTGACCTCCAATCCGCTGCCCACCCTGTACAAGTTACAGTATGGGGCACAATCCTACCTCCCCCACCCCCAATGCCTGTTGCTGCAGCTGCAGCCACCAATAAGCCTCCTCCTCGCCCCAATGCACAAATAATTCCTCCAATCAAGCATCAGATTGGATCCCAGTTTGACCCCATGCTTCCTCAATTGAGTCAACCAAACCTCAACCATACGCTGATTCCCCAATCCAATTCAACCAAAATCCATGGAAATATTGGCTGAAATAGACGAACGAGGCAAGCTCATTGAAAAGCCATCACTGCAAATCGAGCGGTTCATTAATGCAGAATGGGATGCCAGATACCCCCCTGACTATATACCCACAACCAAATGCCAAATCGTTTCTCAGTGATCACCAGCTTGCAGTCAAAGCAGCTGCAACACCCGATTGTCATCCCCTGCATAAAGCTGTTGCTAAATCAGTAGCAATGCTCACAGGAGGAATTCCACCTCCTGTTATCCCCGCAACCTTAACTCCAAAAAGTAAAATCACAGTGAACCAGCTATACAAAAATGCAAATGATGCTATCCAGAACTTGGCAACTCTAGCATGGAATCCAAAAGCAAAAATAACCTGAACCAACATTGCCACATTTGTTAAACTCCCAGATGCCCGCATCAAAGCTGAAAAAGCTTTAACTGAAAATCTCAGTGCCATTTATCTAGCTGGCAATTTCCATGATTTTCCAATTATCAGTGATATCAAACCCCATGCCGCAGATGCCCCAACGCCATTTTTGTCATCCATGACATGCACTCTACTATGGGAGGAGGAAGCTGCTGCCAAAGAGGCTGCCAAAGACGAGCCCCCTGACCCCCTCCCCTTCTAACATGGAGGGATAAGCAGTTTCCGCTGCCCACCTGGCTGGTTGTTTTTTGATTTGTTTATTCAATCCGCTCATTAGGGTGTTTTGTTTGAACCAAGTAGTTAAGTTGGTTTTAGTTAGTTTTAGTTTCAGTAATGTTTGTCCCCTGGTCGGCTTGCCTTGAATAAATATATCTTGTTTACTGATGCCACGGACTATGCCGTTGGGGCCATCTTAGTCCAATTAGATGAACACGGTGTAGATCATCTTATATCCTACTTTAGAAAGATGCTGTCAAAGGCGGAACACAACTACAGTGTAACGGAGAAGGAGTGCCTTGCTGTTCTGTTAGCTGTAAAGCACTACCGCTCTTTTCTATATGGAACCACCTTCACTGTAGTTATGGACCACGCATCCCTAAAGTGGTTACAGAACACGAAGGATCCTACTGGTTGGCTAGCTCGCTGAGCTCTAAAGCTCCAGCCTTATGACATGAAAATTGAACTCCGTGATGGAACCTGTCACTTGAATGTTGATGGGTTAACTTGGCTACCAGTCCTTCACTTGGATAATAGTTAAGCGGAGAGGTTACATGACCTCTTAATGACCCCCGATGACTGGGAAGATGAGGATGAGCCTGTACAGAAAATGTTATCCTGGCACTCCCATAATACCAAAGCGAAAAACGGGAAGTTGTATAAGCAGGTGGGGGCAAAATGGATGCCTTACCTTCGGCCCTTGAAACGTGTACCTGCTATCCTAGAAACTCACTCTACCCTAGGTTATGTAGGGTAAAGAAAACTTATGAGTGGATCAAGGATCAAAACTATTGTGATGGAATGATGAAAGGGATTGTTGACGTCTTGGAAGCTTGGATTACATGTAAGAACCAATACAGTTTCAAGACTAGATACCAATATTAACCCAATACCACTCAACAACCATTCCATACCTTCAGTTTGGATGTGGTTGGTCCCCTTCCTCAGTCTACAAGTGGAAAAAATTTATCTTAGTAGCTATTGACCACTTCACTAAGTGGGTGGAAGCCGTAGCTCTCCCTGCTCAAACGGCCAAGGCCACAGCCACATTTTTACATCAAAAAATTTTCTTTTGACATGGCTGTCCCCAAGTATTACTCTGTGATAATGGTAAAATTTCACCTCCAGATTAGTTAAAATCATGGCCACATCCATGGGAGCCCAACTTTTCTCAGCTCCGTATAACCCCTTTACCAATGGGACCATGGAAAGAGCAAATGGAACACTGGTTTCCATCCTTTGGAAAATGGCCGCCTCTTATCCTCTTCACTGGGATCAATATCTACCCAGTGCCCTTATGGCTTACTGAATTAGTTATCACCAGTTTTTGAAAATGTCCCCTTTCCATGTCTTGTATGGGCGTGAACCAGGAATACCTGATCTCTTAGTTAAAGATGTAATTTCCTCTAGAGTTGAGGATCTAAAAAGTTATGAGAATATTGGCTCAACGCATCATCCAACTCTAATCTGAAGCTATGACCAATATAGCAAAAACGGTGACTAAAGAAGGGTAAGCTGTCAATGAGCTCCAAGCCCCCTTACCTACCTTCAAGTATCTGACATGGTAGTATACTACCATAACTGTATTACCCCTAGAAACGGTAACCTTGGGTAAATCTGGGACGGTCCCTTCACCATCACCTACAATAGAGGCAATGAGTACTCTAATAAGTCTTTAGATATAGGAGTCACCATCAACCAAGTGCATGACCATTTCCTACGACCTAATTCTCCCCCAACATTCTTGATGGAGGTGATGTTGGAAATTTGTCCTCTCAGCTGCAGAGGAAGAAGTTCTTGGGTCAAAATCAGCCTAGATGGGGAAATGTTGGCCATTTACAAGTTTGCAATGAGCTGAAAAGCAATTTATTTAATGTTAATAATGATATCGAGGAAATTGGCCAAAAGACCCTGGCTGATTCTCCAAGGAAACTCCGTTAATTGGGGTAACACCATTTTGAAACCTGCATGGGTGCTAAATATAGAATTGAATGGTCAGATTACTCTGACCCCATGACAGACTTTAGGGCCACCAGTGGAAGGTACTCCCCCAACCATAATCAAGTCCTTCACAGCACCTATGCGGGGACCCCCCACTCCCTTTTATAGGCATGGTGGAGGTCACCCAAGGTAAAAGTATATTCTCTAGTGGTGATTGGTTGAAGCACAAAAACCTTACCGCATGGGTACATTCTGCCCTAAAACCCTAATTATTGTTTTACCAAAAAATAACTCACATTACCCACAATCCAATAGGAGATTATATCATATTTTCTAATTTGGAATGCGTTAAAACTATTCTGAAACTATCTAAATTCCCCCTCAACCCTCAAAGCAGTTTAATATGGATTGGGCAGATATCAAGGGGATCGCTTTCCTTTTTACCCCGTTTTACTAATAAAACTCATAAAAACCCAAGTTTTTTATTGGTAAATTATTAGTTATTTAGACTTTTGTGGGATCCAGCGGCGTTAGCACCAGCGAGCACCTAAAAGCTGGATTCTTACAGATATTTTCAAATTAATTTCTGTCCCCACTATTATTCAGATGGCCCACCAGAATGGGTAGTTTTGATTACCTTGTAATGAAATACCATAGATTCCACAATATAGTTGGGTAACTACCATGTATGGCCATGAATCCACTATCACTCAAAAGACACAATAGCCTCATTAAATGCAAGGTTGAAAAGGCATTGATTTAGAGGCGCCGGCGTTTCATCCTTACAATTATGAAATAATGGAAGGGTTTGTCAGAGGGTTTCAAAAAAAATCATAAAATTAGCTTTGAAACCGTAAACTCTTATAACTAAAGTCTCAATAAGGAAGTCATAATTTTTGTTTAGAAAATGATGGAAGGAGGGGATACTTACAGTGAATCAAATTGCAGCAGCAATGCAGTGTATTCTCCTTCAGATAATGTGATCTGAGGGCCCGTAATACTATTAGATTTTCTGATGATCTACATCTGGAAAAAGGCCATTATTTCACCATTTTAGTGGACATTATACTAACCAGTGTCCACTGTCTAAAGTTGTATGGACAATAAGCTTAATTACTGTATTATCGTTGTATGTTCATTTAAAAATAAGCATCTTCCATATTTATTATAAGAATATCCAAAGTGTCAACTTGTTTTTAAAAGTATATTTTTCTTCATTCCTGGCTGAAGTTGAGATTCTGTAAAACTCTTGAGGTGTATAGCCCCTTGGACTCCATCCAATTTTTTGAATATCACCAGATAAACTTGAAGATCTTGTAATCCTAACTGTTGAACATATGGTTTTAGTATGATTTTAGCCAACTTGATCTCATAATTTTTTGTGTGCGGTTAATAACCAAACCATCTCATATGCAGTACCTAGCTAAATCTGTGGAGGTGGGGCATCACTGGCACAGCATAATTTAATAACAGGTGGTGCCAAGGACTTTTTCTTATAGGAGATTTTTTATAAGATGGAGGTAGTAAATTTGAGTTATACTCACCCTGACTTTATCAAATCCACCTCATTCACAGGGTTCACTGAAAGAACCCTAAGTTTAGAACTCAAATTAGGGCAATTACTATCATGATGCCAAGATTCTTGAAAAATAATAGGTGACCCAATCAATATCAGGCCTTTTGGTTTAGGGCCATATGACCAAAAAAACATTTAGTGGAGGTGGTCCAGTTGGGTTGGTTTTGAGGCTCCCGCAGACATATTTAAGCTCCTCAAATGTGATAGTACAACAGCGGAGATAATTCACCATATGGATAATATCATTCTCCTCATTAAGTACTGGTATCAGAACCCAATTAAAAACCTTGTAAGGCTTTCAGGCGTGGTGAAGAGCGATCTGGGCACCAAAATCATATATAATGTTAGCACCAGATAGCATCCGCACCCCCAAGTAATAATGTTCTGCAAATGCTTGGATAGATTCATCTCTAATAAAGGATATATTGAGAAGTTCCATTGCTAAATTGCCCATCCTTTCTGCGCTGCCAAACTCCTTAATAAGAAGAAATTTAACATTAAGGTAAGACATGCCGGCCTTCTTTAGATTAATTATCACTAACTCCTGAATTTTGAAGTCCAATAATTCATTACATTTCCGAATTAGCTGTCTCAGAAGCTCCTCTCATGATAGTCATGAAGATATTTAGAAAATTATGCACAATCACCTTCTTGTTGAAATTTTGTAAGCTAACATGGGTGTTGTAAAATTGTCAGAATCGTTTAAGATATGCCATAAGAGTTTTTTCATGGGGTCAACCCACTGAGCAATTGGAACAATGATATGAAGATTATCGGTCCTTCAGAGTAAACTTAAAATAATAAATATAACAAAAGGAAGCAATATCCCTGAAAACACTTCTTTTATTATAAATAATCTGAGTGGATCCTTCCTAATCCACTTATATTCTCTTCTGTTCACAACCTCTCACCTCTCTCAATCGCCCATCTCGCTTATATACAGAGGCTTGGATGATACCACTCTCATAGCTTGGATTATTCTATTCCTCTGATTCTCCTCGATTTTGGCTTTTTATTATTTTAGCTTTCTATTGCCCTAATTGGAGGCATTTAGTTCATATTTGTCAAATGTCAACATCGCCTTATTTCTTTATTTTGGAGGCAATCCAATAATAGCTCAATAAAATCCTAATATCGCCTCATCTTGAGGCGCTCAAATGATTGACCCAATGTCAGGTTTGGCAGATCCTATCCAACCCGCCCTAGTGATTACCAGCTTATTGTCCAGTCATATTGGAATTGCCTCATTACCCCCTCCTTGACTGGATGATAAGGCTCCTATTGCTTATATTGTCAGAGGAACTTTGCATGCACTCATTTGATGATCTGACCACTTGTGGGGTCCTTGATGGTATAAGTATCAACCCCAGTTTTCCCTATAACTTCAAATGGACCAATCCAGATGTTGGCCAGCTTGTGTTTCTGAACAAACCCATGCTGGTCATGAAACAAAACTATATCTCCATATTGTAATTGATCAAGGCCACTACTTTGTACTCTATCAGCTGCCTGAGCCTTAATCTTCTTTTTTTAAACTTCATGAGTAGGTTTCAGTTTGCAGTTTGATCAGCGTGTCCGCTAAGTTAGTCAAATACCAATGAGGATCCATTCCACTGGTATCCTCTATACAGGAATAGAGCAGTGCCAGAAGTGCAGGGTGCCGTCCATACAATAGTTGGAAAGGACTTTTACCCGTAGTGGAATGGTAGCTAAAGTTGTAAGCAAATATGGCAGTGGAAAGAAAAGAGTTTCAATCAGAAGGTCGATCCATCATCAATTTCTGGAGTATGTTCACCAAGGTACCATTAACTCGCTCAATCATTCCGTTAGATTCAGGGTGATAAGGAGTTGTCAGAACCCCACATATGTCCATCAATTCATTAAGCTTAGGTAGAATGTGCCAAGTGAAGTTCATTCTGTTGTCAGTTTGATGAACTGGGGACAGCCGTGTCAGTAAATTATACATTCCATAACAAACTTGGCCACCATTAGCGCCCCAAAATTGCATATTGGTCACGCCTTAACCCACCTGGTCAAGTGGTTAATTGCTACCAGGATGTATTTGGACCGGTTTTCCCCTATTGGCAAGGGACCCACAACATCAATTGAAACGGTGATCCAGGCAATGTGCGGCTTCACTAACCAGTATGAAGTCTTCTGGAGGAACAGCTTTCCCACTTAGCACTGGTGACAGGAGGAGATATTATCAAGTACATTGAAGTCCATGCTTTCCCAGTAATACCAAGGCTGCAATAATTCCATGGTCTTATGTAATCCACCATGTCCAACCGCTTGGTGTGCGCTCATAATAATAGTTGTGCGGATGGAAGGTCTTGGGATATTCATGGTAGTGTCCCCTATCCGCTTATACAATTCTCAACTTTTCTGGAACGTATTGGCCCTTATTCCAACCAATACCTTGATGACTGAGGGTGGTTCATCATCATACTTGCCACTAAGCATCTTATCAAACATGATAACACTAAGATCCGCTGTAACTGCAACCGTGGGTAATCTTGATAAACAATTGGCATTCTGGTGTTTTGCTCCAGGTCAATGAAGGATTTCAAAATTGTATGTCTGCAATTTAAGAGCCCATCAGGCCAGACGCCCTTCCAGTTCTTTAAAATTTTGTAACCAGCATAGCGAGGCATGATTTGTTACAACTTTGAATTTTACCCCATGCAAATACACCCAAAATTGCTTATAAGCGTAGATCAACACTAAGCACTTCCACTTTGTCACAGTATAATTGCTTTCATGGCTATTCAAGCTCCGACTGCAATATGCTATGAGGTGCACTTCTCCTTTCTCATCTTTTTGGGATAGGGCTGCCCCTACAGCAGAAAGGGACGCATCCATATGAACAATGAACTCTTTTTTGAAATTGGGATAGTGTAACACCAGCGCACTGATTAACACCATTTGAAGAGTATCAAAGCGCGTTGCTGGCATTCCGTCCATTTGAACATAGTGTCCTTTCTTAATAAATCAAATAGCGGGCCCCCAATACAGCTGAAGTTAGGGATGAAGCGTTAGTAATAGCCAACCATTCCCAAGAATACCTGTATATCCCGCTTGCTGTTGGGCATAGTCATTTTTAGAATAGCTTCCACCTTAGTGGGTTGAGGTCTCAGCCCCGTGGCATCAGCCATGAACCCTAGGTGCTCCAATTGGTCCTTAAAGAAATGGCGTTTCCGAGGTTTGATCTAGATGTTGGCCTCTGCGAGCTGATGGAATACTGCTTCTAAATGGTTGAGGTGTTCAGAGAAGGTACTGGAGAAAACATTAATGTCATCAAGGTATACAAGGATGCATGACAGCTTTAGGCCCCCAAGAATATTGCCCATTGCTTGTGAAACGTAGCTGGGGCATTACACAGCCCTTGCGGCATCCAGGTTGGTTGAAAAAGACCTTTGGATGTGATTATGGCGCATTTCGCCTGTTCTGCCACTGGCAACTCGATTTTCCAGTATCCTGAGATCAGGTCCATTGCTAAAAAACGAGCTCTTCCTAGCCAATCCAAAGCATTGTCAATCCGTGGTAAGAAATATGAGTCTTTTTTGGTGATGCTGTTGAGCTTTTGGTAGGCTATTACTACATGGGTGGTGCTATCATACTTTAATCCAATCAGAACGGGCAAATCCCACAGACTCTTTGATTGTTTAAGCATCCCTTGCTCTAATAGCTTATCCATCTCCTCAGTTACTATATCTTCCGGCATTTTTGATTGGTTATTGGCCTTGATTGGATGAAAGGATTATCTCCAGTGTTCACCCTATGAACTACCCCTGCGCGCATCCTAAATCATGGTATTGACAGTGAAAATCTCTTTATATTTTTGAAAAAATGATTGCTTAATCCTTAAGTGGTTCTGACAATCCCATTATTCATCGCGCAATACAACTGCAATTACACTGAGCTGTGGGTCAAAAGGCAGACCAAATTCTCCAGCGACCCAAACTTGTGAACCAAAAGAACCTCCTCCATGGGAATTAAGTGCAAATATGCCACTATTTGGTGTCGGCAGATTTGCAGTAGTACAGTTTGTAGATTTGCAAGTAAAACTTTGATCTCCCCCTGACCTGGTAATATAATTCCTGGGGCCACATGGTGATCAAACCGTGATTGCTGATATGGCCCAATAACTTCCCCATAGAGTCCATCTGAAACTTCTATCACCAAGTTGGTGTTTACTATAACTTGATGCCCAATGGAATAGATATAGGTCCAGCAGCTCTGAGTGTCAGCCCTTGATATTCATAAATCTGTTGAGGAAGGGCCCAGGTTTTGCCCTTTAAACGATGGTAGCGCACTGGGATTACTCTGTCGCTACAAGCTAGATTGATATTCCCCATATGCACCAGATCATTTGGCACTCCGTTAGAGGTGAAGTGAATTGGGATTCACTGACCCAACAATTTTAAAAGTCTTATCCATCATATCAGTTACAGCCCCATAGTGTCGCAAGAAGGCGGTTCCAATTAACAGATCAAAATTGCTATTTGGTAACACTATGGCTGGGACTACCACTACAATAGAACCAAAACACAATGGAAGTGCACTGTAGGCTCCCTCAGAAATTGTTTTATCCGCCCCAGCAGTTCCGTATACCACCCAGTGATCTAAGTCCATTTTTAATGACAACTTGGCCATAACTTGGCGGAGACTATAGTGACAGGGGCACTGGTATCTATGATGGCACGGACTCAGGTTTTAGCTACGACCAGGTCGCAGTATGTACATTTGGAGTAAGATGCATCTCAACCGTTTATAACATGGACAGTTAAGGAGTCCCTATTTCCTAGGAAACACGCAATCCCCTCACCAATTTTGGAATATTGTTTGATAATAGTGTTGACCAGAAGAGCGATGCTTACCGCTTGCAATAAAGGTTCATCAGAGGAGAGGTCTAACTTTTTAGGGGAAACTTGGTCAAACATCTGACAAGCATATGGCTCAACCTGTTCTGAGACCCCTCTTCCACACGCCGCAGACTGCACTTGTGTCAAAATTTTCATCCCCCAACCAGCTGCTGATATAATACTGACTCATGGTGCAAGGGAGCTTCCTCTGAATGTTCTAAGATGGGTTCTTGTGGGAAATTTGGGTTTGATATAGTGGAGGTAGTGAGTCACATCTCTACTCCGCTATGACTTTTCCCTGGCAGTACTGTTCTGACTGTACGAAAGAGACCTATTGATTGGGGCACCATTGGGCCATGTGCCTCTGTCAATTGCATTTGAAACAGCTGACCCCTTAGGGCCCACATCCCCAATTAATGTGAAACAAACCACGTCAAGAGTTGGGCTGAACATGATAAGTGGAAACAGGGGTAGGGCGTTAGTTAGGTTGGTGACCATAAGCAGGTATGGGGCGGACGTTTAACTGCTGTGGGTAACTTGGTGAAATCTGAACTGGGCAGACAAGGTTTCCCAAGTAAAATGATTCAGCGGTGGTAGCAGAAGGATCCCGTTCTGTATTAGGTGAAGGGAAGTTGGCTGATATACGGCGCAAAAACTGAACAAGTTTAAGCAAAGGTGCATCTTCATCCAACATGGGGGTCATAATGCTATATAGATCATGGTATGGCTTCACAGCAGAAGTCATCGCAATACACACGTCAGATTTGGATATAATTCCGGCCCCAATTAACACGTTAGCCTCCTCTGTAAATTTCTCAGCAAATGCGGTGAGGGTCTCATTCTGCTGAAACACAATGGTCAAAAACTCAGCCTTCCGCTGTGACATCTTCGCAGTTCTGTCAAAAAGCCACAGCACCATCTTTTTGAATTCTTGGTATGTAGTGGAACTACCTGAAAAGTAACAGATGACTTGATCAGTACTTCCGAAATACAAGTTAGCAATATACAGCTTTGCTCTACGTCACTCCAAAACTCCTTCTGTCACAATTTTAAACCACTTAAAGAACCCATGAATATTCCCTTCATGATCAAAATGGAGGTAGTTTATCACTTTAAACATCCTAAAGCAGCTCATCTTGTTTTTTAAGTACAGCGTCCAATGAAAGTTTCAGCTCCACATATGCAACTAACCCATTGTATTGTATAAAATTTTTATCAAGATAATCAGGATGCAACATAGCTGGCAACAGAGTTTTTGTCATGTTGTACTTGATCAATGGGCCCCCTGTAGTGAGCAGCATTGTTGTAAAATTGGCAGAATCGTTTAAGATATGATATAAGAGTTTTTTGCACAGGGTCAACCCACTGATCAATTGGAACAATGATATGAAGATCGTCAGCCCATCAGAACACACTTAAAATAATAAAAATAACAAAATAAAGCAATATCCCTGAAAACACTTCTTTTATTATAAATAATATGAGTGGATCCTTCCTAATCCACTTATATTCTCTTCTGTTCACAACCTCTCCTCTCTCAATCACCCATCTCGCTTATATACAGAGGCTTAGATGATACCACTTTCATAGCTTGAGTTAATCTATTCCTCTGATTCTCCTCAATTTCAGCTTGTTATTCTTTTAGCTTTCTATCACCCTAATTGAAGGCGATTTAATTCATATTCATCAAATGTCAACATCGCCTATTTGCCTTGTTTTGGAAGCGATCCAATAATAGCTTAATAAATCCCAATATCACCTCATCTCAAGGCGCTCAAATGATTGACCCAATGTCAGGTTTGGCAGATTCTATCCAATCCACCCTAGAAATCCCCAGTTTGTTGTCCAGTCATATTAGAATTATGACAATGGGTTTCAGAGATAGAGTTTCATGGCTGCAGTGCCTAAGGGCTTGCATTATCCCTTTAAAAGCTTTTCTGGGCTACTAAAGCAAGTAATGGAAGTAACATGGCTATAAGCAGCTGCAACATCAGGATGCATGGATGCTTCACTAATAGGAATGGTTGCAAAGATGCCAGGTAGGTTACACATAATCAATGCCTCTATGCTAACACTATCAGATTTCATCAACAAGGTATCCTGCTCACCCTGAAATATTAGAGGGTTGTCCATGTGATTTACAAAATTAACAAATACAAAGATCTTGTTGGAGCTCCTTTAAAATAAAATTATTTGAGGTGGGTCAACCTTGGGACAAATATACCACACCGAGAAGTTTTCTAGCCAGTACAGGTTTTGAACTCAAAACCTGCACTAGGGGTGGAAGCAGCTTTACCCGCTCAGCTAGCCACCCTTTGGAGCTCCTTTAAAGAATAATCCATTATTTCAGTAAAATGACAGCATTCTGCATGCATTTTAGATTTAATATTATCCATCTTTTGGGTAGCATACAGAAGATCCACTTTTATTTTGATACTTATATACCAGGGACTATAATTTCTGTACCTGATTTTTAGTGCAAGATACAAGGAATCAAGCTCCTGGTACAAAGCAGTAGCAGATTGAACAGCTTTGTCCCTATTAGTATCAAAGCCATCAATGCAGCGTTGATGGTATTCCATATACTTTTTATAAGTCATTTACTTGACGATCATGACCTAGTATGATATCTGAAAGTAAGTCAACTTGAGCATTTAAATCTGCTTGTAATTTAAAAATCAAATTGTAATTATTTAGATGGTCCTTGTGGCCATTCACTTCAACGCCCAAGGGTCATGTTACACTACAGAGAAGTAGTTGTCAGGTAAATTACTAGAATCCATATTACATACAATGATGCGCATAGAAACAAGGTGTGACCCCTGTAGTCAGCACCAAAAGTTGAAATTGGTGCATAGGTGACATATTCTAAGTGCACAGCTATACTCACATAAAACACGAGGTAATGTTTGGAGAAAGTAACCTTGAACTAACCTAACATAATAAACCTTATTTCCAGCAATAGGGTTTTTATCATTATCATAAATTAGCACAATGTGGTATCTTATACTGGCAGTGGCTCAAGGGCTCACTCTTTTAATCTTCAAGTAGGCTCTCACAGCTTGTCTAGGAAAAGGTCTTCCTCTGATGGCAACCCTGCCCAGATATGGTCCTACTAACAGAGTTATCATTGGTGCTTTCTCATGGTTACTAAGCAGCACATATGAATAGTAGATTAAATGTTTAATTATCTAAATTGGATAGGTAGGTTATTAATTAGGGCTTGAGGCAGTTTCATAAAAATATGCATATGCCAGATTGATTAAATTATGAGCAAATAACCATAATAAATGTAAGGGGCCCTAATACCAACGTTTTAATCATTGGGAAAAGTAGGATAGTATGCTAAATAAAACAAGAGGCAATATGGAAATCTAGGCCATTGCATCATTGGTCTATAAATTAAAGGAATGAGAGTTGCACTGGCAGGGATTTAGGGATTTTATTAATATTAAATCAATACATTAGGCCACTACATATAGGAGCATGGCCCATGAGGCAAAATAATCACTACAACTTATTGAATCCAATATCTACTTACTATTTAAATTATGAAATAATTTAGATAAAATATCATACTCCATATGGTTGGTCAAAAAATGACAATCCCTATTAACAATTTCAAATTTACCTTTTCCTAATGAGTATAAGCTTATATTTTTTTAGTACTAGATGAGTATAAGCTTATATTTAATAACTATTATGATCCATTATTTTCAATAGCTGAATCTCAATTAAACCATAAAATATACGTAGATGACATATTTAATTGAATGAACTTTCACCAATATAATATTCATATATATATTTAATCATTTATGTTATAGGTAAAAATTGTATCCTATCACAAGCATTTTTATTTCATTTCATTCTCCAAATACTAATATCAAGTCTTGTAAATCTTGTTTATATTTAAATGTTTTTTAAGGTTATATCATCATAATTTAAAATATTAACCCAACAATTATTGAATCAAAAGTCATAATTGCTTGAAATCTAATCTTTTAGATATTTTGAGTTTGCCCTAGCTTAATACTAGTGTAAAGGCTCCAGAAATGGCCATCAAGTTGTACCAAACGGTAAATCCATCCTGAAGCAAGAGAGGCTTTAACCCTAGAGCACTTTCTGTGGAGAAATTTTAAGATTTGGTTTAAACACTAAGTGAAAAATTGCTAACTGAAGCTCTCCCACCCCTAGCTATTAAAGACCCAGAAAATTCAACTTTAACCTGTAACAATCTATAGTTTATTCAATTTTATTTTAACCATATCAAACAAATTATATTCAAGTTGAGGGATCTTTGAAACAAAGGAGTTAATAATAAAAAAAGGCTAAAATTAATTTTTAATTAGAAGAAATTGATTTTTTAAAAACTTTTAGTTGCAAAAAAGTCAGGTTAAATGTTAACCCGGTTGATACAAAGCAATCTGAGGTTTCTAAACTTGACATCAAAAAAGAAGCAATAGAAAGTTATATATAATAAATTTATAGATCAGAAGATTAAAAGCAATCTGAGACTGATACACCAAACTCTAGAAAGGAGCCATTGATGAAACAATCCTATTAGCAAGAAACCCCTGGTGAAAAATGAGAGTTCAATGAGCCAAGGAAACTGTACTGATATAATAAATAGTTTGAAAGTTTAGTTTTACTGGCACTCAAGAAATCTTTATTACAAAAGCCATATTGTGGGTAAGACTTGGGTTAATCTTTTAATTTTGCAAGATATAGTTCAAGATCCTTAGAATTTGCATCATAATTTATAAATTTATAATCCACATTACTTCTGGTATAAGGGCATGATAAACCTTGGTCACTTGTGAAGGTGGTATTAGCAGTATACCTGATGCTCTTATTTCCAGAAGCCATGGGAGGTACCTTATAGAAAGCTCATACTGAAAACCAAAAACTTGAACTTCCAAGAGATATATAAACCCATTTATATCCATTTTCAGAGAAACATTTAACAAACTGTAATGAATAAGGATACTTTTCCAAGTATTGTGAAAAGCACCTAGTTAAGATTATCAAGTTGAAAGAACTATGAGGTAAGACTGATTGTATATTTCAAGGTGCATTTACTGAGGTTCTTGTATATCAAAAATCCAATTCTACTACTGTACATAAGAATATATAATTTTCTTTTCCAAACATACCTCAAACTAGTAAAATAATATGCACTAGGCTGTAGAAATATAAATCTAGATAAGCATCCTTGCAATTGATCATGGGGAGAATAATGTTAAGATCAATAATTCCTTACCTTTCTCGGTATGAGTCTTGTTTGCAGATGATCAGGATGGTAATACCTTGTGGGATATGGATGCTATTATAAGTTCTTGAGTACCAAAGTGGACACCTAGTTTTATCTTAGCATAACTCTCCTTGGCTAACTAAGCATATAGCTGACCTCTATTTAGCTCTTAACTTCATTATCAGTTGTAATTGATTTAGGTTACCCAATTTCCTATAATGATTCAGAATTTGGACTCATTATGAAGCAAACTGTACAGAACAACCAATCCAAATCAATCACTCAATACAATCTTTAGACAAGCTAGATGTTGTAGGCTGTTATTATTTAACTAAAAAAGACAGCTACTATAATTGCTAAAGTTATTTTTCTGTAAGTTTGCTGAATCAATAATATATAGAATAAAGTATTAATTTGGTTAATGGGTGTGAATGGCAACTCAATAGGACATATGGTCACCATAGTGAAGTGTAAGTTTAATTTTATCCTTTGCAAATCAATTGAGAGTGCCAGCTAAAGGTTTCTAATTATGGTTATTAGGTTAGCCAGCACCAAACATCTTACCTAATACATAACCTGCCAAATTGAGTCCCAGTTTCGAGGTGGAAAGCTTTCTTCAATAAAGTTGATATTGTTTAAGTTTTATATCAACTGTATTAAATCTTTTGATATTGTCTATCCACTGGTTGGTTTGATTTAGATAGAATATCAGCTAGCCACCCACAATCAGATAAAGATCATATAGTTAACTAAAATTAATAACTGACACATCACAATTGGGTACCATGTATTATGCAGCAAACCTTATCAGTTATAGAAAAGTAATTAGATATGACTTAAAAGCAATTGGCTCCGATTTTTGTGATTAGCGTAGGCGCCTACAATATATATCCCATGGTATCTAGATTGGGACTTGGTACTAGCCTAAGTAATTTTTTTGTGTAAATCATTACTTACAGTTGGTTTTTGGCATGTGGCTTTATAAAACAAGTAAGGCTACCTACCAATCTAATCTTCTTCTTGAACCATGGCACCAAACTTCTAAGGAATTTCTTATACATGGAAAATTTTAACCTTATAAGAAGAATAAATCCTCACTTCTCTTTCTGCTAAGCATCACTTTTCAAAAATCAATTCAGCCTGAAATTAGCTCCACTAAAGAGATTTACGAAAACTATTAGCAAATATGGCAGGAAACCCCGCAAAAGAACCCGCAGGCTCTGCCAAACGAGCCAGCACCACCCCCAAAGAAAGCAACTCTCGGTTACCCACCTCAGGATCAACCAGAATCACCCGCTCTCAAGCAGCGGCCATGAAAGCAGGCACCACCCCCCAACCTGGAGCTACTTCAACTAGCGCCAGTTCAACTGATCGCACTTCTGCAACCTGCACGCCTAACAGCTCTGTGTGCGCTGCCTCCCACCAACCCGCTGGGCCCCCTCCAACCAAGGAGGCCATCACCCACGCTGTCTTAATGGCGTCTGCTCAGTTGAATGCAACTCAGCCCATCCAGGCATTCACCTCACCCATTGTGTCAGCTAATTTAGCCCCATCTACTATTGCTGACACCGTGTTTCTGGCTCCCCCATGAGGGGCGATACCCAGCTACCTGGCCCCCAAACCCTCAGATGTAAGGTTGGATTAGCCGCACATTCTGGTTCACTAAGCACCAAATTGGGACAATCTACTTTTCCCAATGAGGATTCAAATGGTTCGGATTTTGGAACTTCACACCAGTTCCAATCTCACCCGTCCCATTTAAACCCCGTAATTGTCACTTCTCAAGTCAGCACTTTATCTCCATATGCTGAAAACGACCAATTCACCAATCAGCCAGTGAGTTTTGCCCACAAAATACAGCAAATACTCGGGCTGAATTTACTCAAATAGATTGGGATGGTGATGAAACATCGCCCTCCTCCCAATTGGCTGGAGTTAATTCCAATCTGGATGGGCCTCCCCAATTTAGCGAGGCCCAACAATCACCTGGCCCCCAAACCCTCGGATGTAAGGTTGAATTAGTTGCACATTCTGGTTCACTAAGCACCAAATTGGGACAATCTACTCTTCCCAATGGGGATTTAAATGGTTCAGATTTTGGAACTTCACACCAGTTCCATTCTCACCCATCCCATTTAAACCCCATAATCGGCACTTCTCAAGTTGGCACTTTATCTCCATATGCTGAAAACGACCAATTCACCAATCAGCCAGTGAGTTTTGCCCACGAAATCACAGCAAATACTCGAGCTGAATTTACCCAAATAGATTGGGAAAGTGATGAAACATCGCCCTCCTCCCAATTAGCTGGAGTTAATCCCAATCTGGATGGGCCTCCCCAATTTAGCGAGGCCCAACAATCCGCCCCTCAATTAAATATGATGCCAGCAACTGCTGTAACATTCCAGCAACAAGGGAACTCCGCAAACTTGTCCAAACCACCAGCTCACACTCAACCCGAAATTGCAGCCCAAAGCAAACACAAACGTACCAAGGAGCCACTGGGGCGTGGCAAAACCTCTGGCACCAACACTACCCAAAGCTGATCCCCGTGAAGTGGCATTTATTGCTGATGTTAAGAAGAAATGGGCCGAAACTAGAGCGCAAAAAGCTCTACCTTGCTCAACCCTCTCCCACGCAATTCGCCTTTATTATGGGCATAACCCTGTTGAATTCTATATGGAGGATTACTTCTCATACTTTGCAGCGATTGCGGAGACATTCCCAATTAACACCACCATCCATGAATCAGTGGAGGGCCACTACATCGATGTGGGCTTCACTGAAGCTGCCCTTGCTGACCATGCTGCCACCCTCCAGGTCATTATTCCGCGTGGATCTCTTCACATCTCCTGCACACGCTCTCACCTGGATAAAATTTCATGGGTTACTTTTTCCAACCTACCAACGACTGTTGATCCTGAGTCTCTTAAACTGGCGCTCCATCGTGGCTTAATGGAGTTTGATCTGTTCTTTCGGTGGACTTTAGAGTCCCCTCTTACTATACTCTCACAAAAAGAGCTTGCACTGCTAGGGCGTCGTTCATCCCCTCCCCCACTGTATCCCACAACATTGAGGTTATTTCTTGTGTGGCGGTAGTTGGGGCATGCCCTGAGATCTTTTTTGTTGACCCTGATCAGGCGCGCCCCCGTTGTTCATGGTGTAACGCCCTTGGACACTTGTATAGTGGCTGCACAGCTCGAAAACAAGCCCTCTTAGCCACTACCCAGGGGCCTAAACCAGGCCAAAAACGATCCCACGTGGCCGCAGCAGCAATTCCACAACCCACACAATGGGTTCCCGTTCAAGACCTGTCTCCTTAGGCCTTACGCCTAGCAGTTGAAACAGCTAACCCCACTATTGGTATGGGATACCTTCGCGCTCATGCCCCCCTTCCAGTGGGCACCCCCTCCAATCTCCCAGAGTCAACTCCCTCTCTCACCAAGCGCAAGGCATCTCCCACAGGGTGCCCCTCGTCAGCCACCCCCACTCAGGGCTCCGCGGCACCCCCACCAACCTCCACCAGCGATTTATCGCATCAACCCTCAGCTCCCAATGGAGCTATGCCCACCAGCATGGACTGGAAACCCACGGCCTGCGGTAGAAGTGCCACCTCAAAAAGTCTTACCCCAACCCCACAGTCCTTTTCGTGTGGATCCTTTGCAGTGTTGGAGGAAGTGAATATGGACTCAGAATCATCAAATGGGACGCCGCGGAGGTCACACTTGAGCACCCTCAGGTCCTTCCCCTGCAACGGAGTGGGGGCAGCATCCTAGGCTGGCTTACTGGGTCCTCCGCCCCCCCCCACCCTCTCCTTCCCCTCAGAACCCTCGACGCTCCTCACGGATTGCAGCTAATAGTCAAGCTAAAGGACTCAAAACTAGCCGCCTCACAGCAGCAGGTTTAAGCGCTGGAAACCCCCCAGGACATGGAGGGAAACAGCTATGAGTCCCCATGGCAACACCCTGGCCCTGCAATCCATCAACGCAAATGGGTTGCAGGACTTTTAAGTGGAGAGCCTGCCTCCTCCGCAACTTCAGGTCAGCACAAATTGACATCGCTGCTGTCCAGGAGCCCCATATCCTCCCCCACGAGCAATCTGCATGGAATGAACAGTTTGTTGGCAACTCCTTCTGGACAAACCATGCCGCCCTTATTGTTTTGAATCCCCGGGTTAAAACCCATTCTTTTTCACAATATCTAGGTGGCCGCCTCATACTGGCCAAACTCACCACTCCTGACTTCTCCTTCTTCGCTGAAAGCATCTATCTGCCTAATGCAGGTCAATAGCAAAAAAGGCTCTTGGAAGAGCTCGTCCAACTCAATCTCCCACGGAATACAGTCTTCTTAGGAGATTCCAACACAACCATAAGTCGCGTCCGTGACTCTTACCCCCTGCAGCAAAGGAACGCCCTGGGTCAAGTCGCCTCCAGGATTTCCTTTGCCTGAGTGGCTTTATAGATGCGCTTCCACCCTCCGCGTCTGGCCTAGGTTGCATGACTAGGATCCAGTATGATGGAGGAGCTTTCCAGTCAGCGTCACGCATATATATGGCACTGATTGGCCCCCTGCTAATTGGCCGCGTTTCCTCTCCCATCTCTCGTGACAACCATCTGAGTGATCACAGGTCACTCACCGTTGTCCTCACCACCACACTTAGACTGTCGCGTAGGTTCTGGCCTAGGGTTGCCCCAGCTCTTCTCAACAACCCCTTCACTAAGGAGAAGCTGTCTATGACCATCCGGGAGACTCTCACCTCCCCCCACCCCACCTGCTTGACCACAAGGCTAGATGGGCGGTGACCAAGGAGGGCATCACCCGCGTTGCTTACAACTGTGCCAAAGCCCAGATGACTGCAGCTCGCGCCAGAGTCAAAAGGGCAGAAGCCAGAATCAGACATCTGGAGCGAAACTGCCAGCCTTCGCCCTCTCCCAGATGGTTGGAAGACTGGGAAGCGGCACAAGAAGCACTCCGCTTGGAGCTCACACTGCAGGAAGAACGGGCAGCAATCTTTACAACATCTCATTACTATGCTCAATGGGAACGCCCCACCCGCTTCTTCTTTCAGAAACAGAAAGCCCGGTCAACAGCACAGGGTATTACTGCACTGAAGATTGGCACTACAACCACTTCAGACAAGGAGGAAATCACGCAGGAACTACACCGCTTCTACTCCAGCCTCTTCCATGCCACCCAGGTGGACCCATCGGACATCCAAGACTTCCTGTGGCGGGATCCAGAGCCGCCCATTGACCCACGGGCTGATGAGGCTCTACTGGCGCCTATTTCCATCCAGGAGGTGATGGAAACCCTTCTGAAATCCCCACGGCTTAAAGCCTCAGGCCCAAACGGAATACCTTTCAAGGTGTACCTTCTGGAACCTGCAGTGATAGCCAGAACCCTCCGCGACCTCTTCGCTGCACTCTTGGTGAATGGCGAGGTCCTCCCCGACTCCAGAGGCTCAATCACGACCCTCACTCACAAGAAGTCAGACCGTGAGAACCTGGCGAACTGGCGCCCCATAGCGTTGATCAACACAGACCACAAGCTCTTCACGAAGCTTCTGGCTAACCGCATCACCAAATGGGTTTCACCTCGCCTCTCCCCATCCCAGCACGGTTTTATTCCGGGGAGGTCGTTATGGGACAACTATAATGACCTTCACGTGACTTTGACTGCTAACTCTTGTAAGGTGAATGGCTTTGTAGCTCTCCTGGATATGGAGAAAGCATATGATCGGTTAGCCTATAAGTATATTGATGCTTCCCTGGCCGCTTCCATCTCCCCCCGCAGCTAGGCGCTGGATATCAGCGCTCTATGACCAGCTCCACACCAGAGTTCTGGCGCCAATGGGTTTTAAAGTGGCAGTACCAGTTGGACAAGGTCTCCAGCAAGGGGACCCCCTGAGCCCTATCCTTTTTAATATCACCCTTGACCCCCTCTTGGCCTTCCTTACAGGACAAGCTAACAGGGATTCTGGTCCCAGGTAAAGCCCCCCACACGCACCATGGCATTTGTAGATGACACTGCCATTGCTTTTGACTGCCCTGGGGATGTTGACCTCGCTGCTGTGACCATTGAGAGGTACACTAAGGCGTCCAACGCCATGGTCAACACCTCTAAGACAACAGTTGTACAGGTCGGCTTCCCCACCTTCCCCCACCATTTGGTATTGAACCTGTGCGCGGTATCTTCCGTCACCTGGGCGTTCTCACCAACCAACAAGGAGTTGCGCTAAAAGACAATGAGGACTTGCTCCTCGCAGCAGTTAACTCCAGGATTGCCAGCTGGAACCGGCGGCACATCACCCCCCAGGGTCGAGCTCTGATGGCCAATGTGTTCCTTCTCTCCAAAGTCTGGTTCCTAGCGCACGTCTGCCCATTCACAGATGCCTTTTATACGCGGCTCAATGTACTCCTCCGCTGTTGGATCTGGGGCTCAAACCATCCACCAATGGCCCTCTCAACCATTTCCCGACCCTGCAATGAAGGGGGCCTAGGGCTTCTGGACACGCGATCCCACGCCACCACAATCTTCCTGAAGTTCCTATGGCCGATTGTCTGCTGGGACGCGACCCCCATGCCCCAATGGGCGCCCGCCCTCCGCCAGTCAGTGTCAGCAGCTCTGGGTCTTCCTAGAGCATCTCTGACCTCATTAGGGGAGTGGCTCACAAACTACCCAGGCCATCTCCTGAAACCACCCTCATCCCCCTACTGGAACCAGGCTCTCCTTGCCCTAAAACGAGTAGGCGCGCGGATCCACCATGCCTTCCCATACAGAAGGGAAGGCCCTGGCCTCAGCCCCCGTCGCCATGCAATTGTGCACAATGGACAAGTTGTCACAACTCGCCTCAACCCCCAAGATCGTCCTCCCATCCGCCCAAGACTCCTTGAGCTCCTCCCTCCCTCCGTGAGATTTGACCTTAAGGACTTGTGGAAGGACGTCTATCACCCCATCCTGTCAGCAAATGTGTCCAACACCTTATGGAGGGTGCTCCACTGTTCATACAGGACAGGGGACTGGACTGGCCCTACCTTCCAGCACCAAAGCTGCCCCTGCTGTGCGGAGCCTATTGACTCCCACCTCCATCATTTTTTCACCTGTCCAGGTGTCGCCGCACTTTGGCCAAAGGCCCGCGCGCTCCTCCATGCTCAGCCCTGGTCTGGACACCCTGTGCAAGACCTCATGCTTCTCTCTCTCTCTCTCTCTCTGAGCAGACATTGCCTGGTTGCCACTGACCCCTCCATGTCCTCGCCTATGCCACAGCCATCTGGACCATCCATAACTCCTTCCTTCGTGCTGCCTTTGACCAGCAGGTGTGGACCCTTCCACACATGATCACCCACTTTCAGGTACACTTTGAGATGGCCCTGAAGGTTTACACTATGTCGCCAACCCTCCCCCGCTCAGTTGTCACTGCAGCACGGCTCTGGCGCGCAAACCCCCTCCCTTTCTCGATGCCTCCTCCCTCCCCTTCCCTCGCCTCAGGCTCTTAGAAGCCCAGGCGTAATTCAATAAACATTGATGAATCCCCCTCGGGTTGGGACCATCTAGTACTAAAAAAAAAGAAGAATAGATCCTTTTAAATTGTTGATGCAAGCTCTACTAAACTTTGCCTGTGCAAGGATTATCACGCATAATAAGCTAAACTCAAGCTCTATCAATAAGATAGCTTAGGGTGGTTGGAATTTTAAGCTTGCACTGATTGTGAAATACCTTTTACCAAAGTAGTAATTATAATCATTGCTATCATTTTGCAGATGCGCTTTATCATTAGGGTAGATGCCTCTTATACTTAATTTAGCCAACTTATTTGTATAGATGTCTACTTTTCCCATCAAGGCCTCAACTGATTTACCCTTTATGGCGCTGCGATATTGTAAGTGGTACCTTATCTGTTAGATATTGCTGCCTTGCTTTACCAACCATCCTTTGACAAGAATTTACTTATTGATAACCCTTAAAGTCCTGATATCATCCCTATGACCATAAACTTAATAATTCTTAACAAAAGACACCTTTGTCCATCCAATCTTAAAACGGTATCTGACTGGTTGCCTGATATCCAGGTAGGTATGCTATCTTTATGCAGTCATTAGTATATGTTAAATACGTTAAAATGTTAAAATCAATGTCATTGGCTTAGATATTCATATATATCAGCATATGCCTTAAACCCCCAATCAACCTTAATTTAATTATATAACATCTGTTCATGTTGTTGGGATTTCTCCAAATTCTTCCACCGCTGAATCCTGTACCCCAATTATTCCTCCATTAGTTGCTGAGGATCTTAATGAACTTGGTTCATCAAGTCTTCTAAACATGATCATACTTATACCAATCATTTAATATCAGAAGATTCGATTTCTCAGAGATTGAAAAGATCAGATCAAGGGTGTGCCTCTGCAAGCCCTATATTTATTAAGTTTTTTTATAAAAAAATTGTCTATTTCCAAGAAATTTAATATAAATTTATATCTATAATTTTGGGAATTCCACCAAAGTAACTTCAAGAGATTACCTGCCATATTTGAAGTGTAATTTAAAACTTCAAAAGTGGTGCTCACTACAGGGTCACACTAAGTTAAACACCAGTGAAAACGTCAATCACTACAACGGATTTTCCTTTTTCACTTAAAGATTCTCAGGGCCATGAATAGGGCAGTATTTTGCATTGGGTTCGTTCTACTAGGACTGAAATTCCCAGGGCGCCATCTATGTTGGAATTCCATGCCAATTTAGAGCTTAACGGTCCCAACTTGAGTTTTATTACCTATTTCAAATGCAGCCTGAAGCTTTACAAATCCAACCAGCAATTACTTGATGGGATTCTTTTTCTCAAGATCCTTTCAACTCAGTCTTAGGCCAGTGCTGTGCCCTCTATCATGAGGAACTTATAACAAACCTTTCAGTTGCTTGAGGTTAGTATTGAGCCAAATTTACGCCATTTTTTGAACTCTGAGTTGTACTAATTATTTAAGTAGTGGGAATACACCATCAGAGGATATTCAATCTATTAGAAGAGCTTTTAATCTTTGTAAATAATGATTTGAGTTCTAAAATTTCTGCCACCAAATTTAGTCAAGATAATTGAGATGCAATTATTAGTAACTGTAATCTTCTTAATGATGTACAGCAGCAAATCGCACAACTTGATCATGGAATATCTGTTTTCATTGACTCTCAGTTGGTGGAAAGAGAATGGTATATCTAAGCTGAGTAAAGAGATAACCTTGATCACTTCTCCATGTAATTTAGGCTTTGGAATAAGAAATTAGAAATCGCCTCTCCATTTGGAGCAACCATTTTCCAAATTTCATATTCAGTTCAGAAATGTGGAGGAAACCCCTGAAACTGGGGGTCCACCTGGTATTAAAGGTCCTCCCAGACCAGAGGGTCCCCCTGGACATATTGGGCCCAATGGACCTAGAGGACCCACTGGACCTTCCAGATTAGCCAGACCCCCTGATCCAGGTAGACCTCCAAGTCCAGTAGGGCTGCCTGGACCCCCTGGTGCCTTCAGGCCTCTTGGCACTCCTGGGCCTCTAACTCTGTAGCTCTAACTATCCATCTGAGCCACATCTTAGTTTACTCTCTGATATGATTGAACGGTTACAAGTGAAATTCCATAAAGTAGCCTGGGAGTGTGACTTGACTCCAGAGAGGACACCTATTATCCCCTCTTGTCACTCCAGTCATTATCAGATTAGCTGAATAACCTGTGGAAAAGGGCTAAGTATACTGATATTTTGCTACAAGCTTGTGAATCTAAGGGACATATGCTCCAAAAAGATTAATTTCTTGGAGC
Source organism: Massospora cicadina (assembly GCA_022478985.1). Taxonomy (NCBI): domain Eukaryota; kingdom Fungi; phylum Entomophthoromycota; class Entomophthoromycetes; order Entomophthorales; family Entomophthoraceae; genus Massospora; species Massospora cicadina. The sequence goes on from JAKSZP010010798.1 coordinate 68,024, forward strand.
TTAAATCTAATGTAAACAAGAGAAAATTATTGAATTAACCTGAAGATAGGATGCTAAAGTGGACCATTTGAAGTCAAATATTGGATTAACGAAATTCTCACTGAGTTCGCTGATTTGCACATGTTATACTCCTCCTAAGCCTCCAGCTCTGACTCTTAAGTCTCCAGCCAACTGGAGCAGCCTGGGGTTCAAGTCTTAATGTCTAATGCTCCACTGTGTTTTAGACAGATATTCAAGGATGATTATTCTCCTGGGGAAGGGAGTAGCATATCTTTTCGTTACTTGTATGAAAAGGATCTGGGGGAATCAAGGGACCTTCAATAGTTGAATTATTTGCCTGATTTTCTTACCCGTTTGGCCCAGAATATTATAGTTTTCTCATCTGATGACTTGCACTACTTGGTCACAAGTCAAAGAGGCTTTGCTAAAGTAATTCAGGAATGAGCAGACCTTATCCTCTCAAAAACAGGCTTTTATGGGAATAAAGCCCTTTCAAAATGAATCCATTAAAGACTTTGCACAAGTTTTATTGGGAGGCGCAGACGTTGGTGGCCTATGATTGTTAAATTGTGATGATGCTATTACCAATGTTATATCTGCTTTCACTTCCCAAACTATAATGCAAATCTACCTTATCAGTGTAAACTTAAACTTTTAGAGTATTTTGGATTTTAAGGAGGTCTTGTTGGAATTGACACTTTAATTCACCAAAAAACTTGCATCTATGGCTCTTAAAAACAAGCTGCCCTAAAGTTATGCAGTATCTGAAACCTTTTGGATTATTCAATGTAACTATTGTCACTGATACTTCCAAACTAAATACTGGTGTTTTAAGAATAAAGCAGATGAGAAGGAAAAGGAATACAAATTCAATAAGATCTATAATCTTGATAATGATTGGGTATAAACCAGGGTGACCATATCTCTTTGGAGTATAATAAATATGAACAATCTTCTTTTTATGCCTTGACATCCTTGTTGGCACTACCTTCACAATTTGGAATTGTAATCACTCGCATTTAGCTTTGAGTAAACCAGGTCAATGCTAAGGCCATCATCAATACTGGCTCTCCTGTGAATTTAGTCTCATCTAAGTTGAACAAGCGGATTAAGCTTACGCCTAACATTTCCCTTTTGAGAAGTATGGAACTGCTGGACCCCAAAGTACGTGGTCAATTGGAGCTTACTTGTCACTTACCTTAAAGATCATAAATTTAACTATTACAGTACCTGCAATTGCTTTGGACAATTTGGGTTATGGCCTCCTTTTGGGGACTCATTATCTAAAGGAATTTGACGGGATTATAAAATACCCTGACTCTTTCCTTATCCCTTTTGGGGTATCAGGTTCCGTTACTAAAATCTAATCATGCTTTTATTCAACATACCAAGCTTCAGATATGTCTGATGGAAGGGAAAAAAAAGGTCCTATAATATTAGTATCATGTAGAAGTACATTGAGTAAAGTTACCCCTCAAGATGGCTGACATTGAAGAAGGTATTCCCTTTTTCTCCCCTGATAACATTGTTATTCCCGCAAAATTACATGTTCTTGTTGACACCTTTTTACATTTTGCTATACCCAAAGGCCATTTATTAAAATACAGGGCTTTTCAAACCCTTCTGTTAAGATATTTTCCTTATCCAGGTGTTTTGGACTATGCATATTTGCAAGCATTACTCATTTTACTGGAGAATCTCATAAATGAGTTGTAACTGTGAATTAAACGACTCTGATAGCCTATGTTAATCTATTATCCCTTTCACGGCTTATGATGTTAAAACTTTTGGGAGTTTACAGTATTTTATACTGGAATTCAATCAGTAAATAATTAGTGTGTGTCCCACGATTGGATAACATCTTACTGCAGACCAAGAAAAATTAGTGAATCAACTACTAGAGGAATGTTCTGATATTTTTGCAAAGCATACCTATAATTTCTGGTAAGATGAATGGTGTGACGCATAACATTGGAACTGTGGAGTATCATCGTACATGGGCTAAGCCTTATCATAAGTCAAAGGTTGAGGAGACGCAGGCCACCAAAGAATTGAATCAATTATTGGAAGCCAGATTATTGAAACACTCCAATAGTCCGTGGGCTTCACCACTGTTATTGGTGAAGAAAAATGATGGCTCTCATTGGGTGGTTATGGATTATCCTATTTTAAATGCAATTACTTGTTAAAACAGCTATCCCTTACTAACGATTTATGATTCCCTCCGTTTGTTTGCTGGCTCTACATATTTTTCTATGATGGATTTAGCCAGTGGTTACTGACAGGTTGAGTTAGCCCCAGAAGACTGGGCCATTTGTGCTTTAATTTCTAGCAAGGGCTTTTATGAGCCAACCTGTATGTCTCAGTGGTTGAATAATGCTCTGGCCACTTTTCAGAGGGCCATGGATGGAATGCTCCACGATTTAAAGCTGACCTGCGTCCTGGTATACTTAGATGACATTACCATGTTTTTGAAGACTTTTACTGAACATTTGGGCCAATTACAAGAAGTATTTAATTGATATAATTTTTTTAAAGAAAAGGATGGTTAGCCTGGCAGGTAAAACGGCTTCCACCCTAGTTCAGGTTTTGAGTTCAAAACCTGTAATGGCTAGAAAAAATTCTCAGTGTGGTATATTTGTCCCAAGGTTGACTCACCTCGAATATTTATCTTAATTCTTTGTTAAAGCTCAAACCTTCCAAATGTTCCTTCTTCAAAAATGAAATGGAGATCTTAGGGCAAAAGATTTTGGACTAAAGGTATTTAACCTCTTCCAGAAAAGATTGAGGCCATTAGCTGAATGTCTCCTATGACCTCTTTGTGTGGTATACAGGTTTTCCTATATATGGTCAGATATTATCATCAATTTATACCCAAATTTGCCGATCTAGCAGAACCTCTAATCCATTTATTACAAAAAGGTTATCATTTTAGTGGGGCTCTGTTCAGGAGCAATCCTTTAATTCTCTCAGAACTTCTCTTACCAAACTCCCGTTTTAATTAATCCTCAATTTGATAAGCCTTTTTCTGCATACTGACAAAAGTAATGTTGTGATAAGCCATTCTTATTTCATTACAATGAGGATCAGATTGACCATCCTGTAGCCTAATTCAGCAAAACCCTTTTTAAAGCTGAGCGAAATTAAAGTATATCTGAATAGGAGTGTCTAGCTGTAATTATGACAATCAAACATTTCTGACCCTTCTTATATGTCAACCACTTTTCTGTTGTTACCAAACATTCTTCTCTAAGATGGTTGCAATGTATGGGAGATCCTGATAGAAGATTGGCTCAATGGGCCTTAAAATTGCAAAAATATAATTTTTTGATCGTTCATTGGTCATGTACTAAACATCAAAATGCTGATGGCCTATCTCAGTTTCCTATGTTAACCTTTAATCCCAAGGAGGAGGTGCACTTATATGATCTAATTGGACAACCTGAGCTGTGAGATAAAGAGTCCAAAGGAGATTGATCTTTCCTGAAGACCATTACAAGGAAGCCATGATACAAGAGGGGTCTTTTTATAGGAAGGTTGACACCAATACGGTTACCATTTTTACATCCAAATTCGCAGTCTTCTGCTATTATGGAAAGGCATAGTCAAGTAGGTCTTAATGGCCTGAAGAAGACACTAGAGTGATTAAAATCCAGATACTATTGGAATAACATGACCACTTCTTTCAAGAAAACTCTGGATGCATGCCTCATCTGTAAAAGCCATGGTTCCACCAACCATGTTATCAACATCAAGTGATTTTTACCAAACAAGGCTTTCAAAAATGGTAAGTATCTATGTTGTAGGACCTTTACCTATGGGGTTGCATGGGCACCAATACATTATTATGGCTGTTGATCATATAACTAAATGTGTCAAACCATTTCAATTGCTACTCCCTCCGCTAGAACCACTGCCTTGTTCCTTTACCATCAAATTATCACTCAACATGGGCGTTCCAAAATCCTCATGTCATACAATAGTACTATTATAACTTCCCAAATTCTACAAGAAATTGTCAAAGTTATTTAATACTTCTCAACAGTTTATCATTCCCTATCACCCATCAACTAATGAGGCTATTGAGAGATTCAACGATACCTTAATCTCTATTTTGAGAAAGATGGCCTCCTCAGAACCATCTCAGTGGAACTTTTATTTACCTAGTGCTTTGTTCACTTACAAAATCAGTTACCATCGGCTGATTAAGATGCCACCATTTAAGTGTATATATGGTTGAGATCCTTCAGTTCCCTTGAGTGACCAGATGATACTTAATGATAGTGCCCAGAGAACTCTGATTTAGTTAAAGTAATCTGACTGATGAAACTATTCACCTTTAAGCTCAAGCAATGGAGTCAATTGAAACAGTCCCAATAAAGTATATCTTTAGGAGTAACCAGCCTAAGCCCAATTTACCTGAGAATCAGATTGGAGATTATGTTATGTACTATCCCTCATGGACTGGTGTGTGTATGGAGAAATTAGAATCTAACTGGTTGGGTCCCTATTGAGTCAATTTTCCAGAGAGGATTTGAGTACTTGATTATTAATGCTGATCCAGGTATAGTTGTAAATTGTGTCCATTTTAGGTTTCTGAGGACACATCCTTCTCCACAATTAAATGTTAAGGAAGTGCCAGATTTTTGCCAAATTCTTCCGTCCCTAAATTCATTACCCAAAATATTCCTACATTAGTTTCTGAAAGAAGACTTAGTAAATATAGTCTTATCAAATCCTCTAAACATGATCATGCTTATCCCACTCATGTAATCTCAGAAGATTCGATCTCTCAGAGATTAAAAATTGAATTGAAGGCGAGACTCTGCAAAACCTATAGATATTAAGTCTTTTTTATTATAAAATCAAGTCTATTTTCAAGTGATTACTTAGTATTATTTTATTTATATCTTTATTTCTGGAGATTTCACCAGAGTAACTTTTAAAGAATACCTACCATCTTTGAAGTGTAAATTAAAACTTCAAAATATGTGCAGGTTCATAAAGGGCATGTGTAAGTTCTAAGGATCAACCCCTATACCTGGACAGGAAGGAATTTCCACACAGAACCAAGAAGTGGACCAATAATTCTGCTGCCCCCTCACCAACAAGGGGAAATCTAGCCCATGTAGTGGATGAGCAGTGGGTTACAGCTTATCCCCTTAAGGGGTTTTCCACATAATCCTTCCTACCATCCAGGAGTTGGTGGAAAGGATTCAGGAGCTATATGAGGAGGTGGTTGAGACCAAAAGTCACCGTCATTAGGCAGGTTACCTTCCCCTCCAATGCCATAGTGGCCAAGGATGAGGTGAAGTTTTGCTAAAGGGTGTAAGTTAATTTCAAATGCAAACATATCATTTGGATTGAACTCAAGCTTGGGATCTGCCAGCAAGATTTCTGACTTGCCTCAGAGTGTGGCAAGCTCATTCCAATAGGTTCAGGTGTGCCAAACCATTCAGTTAAAATGGATTGCCCCTACCTCCCATGTCCATGGATGTATCCCACCAGTTCTTCCAAACAGATTGTCACAATCTGCTAAGATGTAGTTTATCTGTAAAGAAATTTGGTAAAAATTTTGATAGGAACAATCTGAGTAAGATTAGAGTGATTTGACTTGCTGACTTGGATCATACTCACTATTGGAATTCTATAGCGTGTAAATGATTAGATCACATTATATTAAACTCCCTGGTTCTAATACAAACCCCTTTATTCCCCCACATATGGGTATATGACAGAAGCCCAATAGATTCTGCCATCATTCAATTTCTTTACTTCCTGTTTAAATTAAAAACCTCTAAAAAACTTTACATTTTAACTTTAAAAGAGTAAGGGAGGGTGCCCCAGTGGTATAGTATGGACTCAATGACCACTATCTCCTGAGTTTACTACTGATGGATGAATTTTGAGTAGGGGATGATTTTACTGTGTTGGCATTGCATTCAATGTCTTAAACCAAGATGGCAAATAGCAAGGTGGTCCATGAAGTTCCTGGCTCATCATAATGCTGCGCATGGAGGTTTAAAGGATCTATTATTTTTCCATTTAATTCAAATTCACAGTTAATTGGTGTGGTATTGTCCTCAGGTTGCCCACCTTGAATAAAATTTAAAATAAAATCAAAATCAAAACTTTAAAGGAATTTATAATATTTATCATCTGCCATGTTCCCCAGTCCTCAAGATGACTGGGTCATGGTGGCAACCATTACTATTCTCTTACTCTCAGTTCTTAAGTGGGGGTATCAGTATGGGTAACACCTGTACTTGCCTCCCATCCTTGATGCTCTTAAGCACAGTAACATTACCATGTTACCTAGGTAGTTCCAACCCCATTTACCAATATCCCTCGTCAATTTCACAAGGTTTTTACCTCCTACTGCAACAGGTGCTCCTCTGGTTCATCCTTTGCCTCTGGGACCTACCCCTCCTAGATCCTCAACTGCGCCTGCCACCACTGTATGGTTTATACTGGGAGTAGGGTAACCCTCATCATCAATTGCTAACCCCTTGTTAATCCTATTCCCAATAAAATTATGGTGGTTGCTTATACCCATTGTAAAGAGAGTTTCTATAACTCTCCTGTTCCCAGCATGGTGATGAATGGTGCACAGACCCAACACCAGGGAATTAGTCATAAGTAATTGTCGTGATTCTGATATGACTGGATTATAAGCCCTAATTTGTTATGGCAGAATGGATAGAATCCACCAAGTTTAATACAAGTAATGATTATTCAAGTGCCTTGAGATAAGGTGATATTGGGTTGTTGGGAAATTACCTCAAATTAGGTAACTGTGAAATAACAAATTAAGAATTGCCAAAACCAATGAGATATGGCAAATTGAATTACTAAGCTATGGAAGCGGTAGCATCCAAAGTCGCTACATTATAGACATGATGAGATGATTAAGAGAGGTGGTTAAGAAGTTAAGAAGAGCAAAATAGCAAAGAGCCGCTGTGTTTAATATATTAAATAAGGAGTATAGTGGGAGCAAGTGCTCCATATTATTAATCTAGTTTATTTTGTTGTTTTGGAGGGCAAAAATCATCATATCATTGGTCCTATTGCTCAGTGGGCCAAACCCTGTGCAAAATCCCTTATGGCAAATATTACAATTCTGCCAATTATATAACAGAGGTACTCACTACAGGGGGCCCATTGATCAATCACAATACCAATAACATCCCTCAGTTGCTGGCCATGTTATATCAGGATTGCTCAAGCAAGGAGTCATCCTGAGACGCTGCAACCATTATATATGCAGAACTCAAGCTTGCCTTGGACGCTGTGCTCCAGTGGAAGAAGGAGTTTCTGAAGAAGGTTTGTATTAATAAGCTGCCTCCGTTTGATCATATTGGGAACATTCATGGGTTTTTAAGCGATTTGAGTTTACAGTAGAAGGAGCTTCAGATTGGCGTAAAGCTAAATTATTTATATCCACTTTGGATGTCAAAAGCGCTGACCAAGTTATTTGCTATCTCCCCACTAGTACTGCTACCTATCAAAAAGTGAAAGATACTGTGTTGTGGTTATTTGGAGGAACCATGAAAATGGCACAGCAGAAGGCCAAGTTTTTAACCATTGGGTTTCAGCATAATGAGACCCTCACCGCATTTGCTGATCACTTTATGGTGGAAGCCCATGTGTTAATTGGGCAGGAACTTTAACCAAATATGATGTATGCATAGCGTTGACTCCACTGTGAAACCATATCGTGAGCTTTTCAATACCATGGCTCCATATTTAGAAGTTGGTATACCTTTTCTTAAACTTGTTCAAATCTTAAGTTGGTTATCTGCTACCTTTCCTCCACCCAAAATAGAGCGGAACCCTATCCCCTCTGCTGCTGGACCTTCATATTCAGGGGAGTTATCTCTTCCAGTTTGACATCCATTTAGTAACCCTTAGCCTTATTATCACTGCACGCCTCATTTCGCACCAAGTTGCCGCCAACATTTTAACTATCAGGAAGGTTCTGTTTACACTGCTCGACCCCAGCCTAACTTTTGGGGTGGCCCATTTCACAACAACAATGGATGCAGATCTTACAGGATCAATTGTTTATCGTGTGGTTGCTCTGGGCACTTGGCCAGAAGGTATCTTCATTGTCAGGTTCATTCCTGTACCACAGGAACAGAATAATCAGGGTAAAGTCAGTGTGGATTAGATATGGGACTCTCTACTTCCGCTTTTCTAATGCAAAACGTCCCACCTGACTATTCCAGTACATCCAGTGGAAAGTCCCCAGTATGATGATGCCTTTCTATATCAGCAGCCGGTTGGGGGGTGAATGTGTTGACACAAACGCAATTTATGGACAAGATGGAAGCAGGCCCTTAGGAGCAACAACAGCTTTATGCCTGTCAGATGTTTAATCAACTCTCTACTGACAAACTAGATCCATTTTCTGATGAGCTTCTCTTAAAGGGGTGAACGCAGCCTTCCCTGTGGACGCTATTGTTAAAGAGTACCCTAAAGTCAGGGAGGGTATTATGAGCTTCCTTGGAAAACAAGATCCGTTAGATGTCCATGTTTTAAACAATAAGAATGCATCTTATTCTGAGTGTACTTACTTTGACACTGTTGTAGCAAAAACCCGAGTTTGTGCAATAATCAATATGGGTGCCTCAATCAACATAGTGTCCACAAAGTTGGTGGCAAAGCTGGCATTGAAACCTGACGTGGAGCATCATATGGTGTATGGGACTGCAGGCGCGGAAAGCACGGTCTCTGAAGGAGCGTACAGTGCACTACCTTTGTGATTTGGGTCAATTGTTATTGTAGCCCCAGCCATAGTGCTACCAAACAATAACTATGTCCTTTTAATTGGAACTGGTTTTATGCGCCACTTTGGGGCTGTTGTTGATATGACAGTGGAGACATTTGAAATTCTGGGGCAGCGGATCCCAATCTACTTCACTTCCATTGGAACGCCAAAGGATTCAGTACACATGAGTCACGTTAACCTTGCATATGGTGATGGGGTGGTTTCAGTTTGCTATCATCAACTTAAGTGCGAGACCTGGACCCTTCCCCATCGAATTTATAAATATCAAGGGCTACCGCTTAGAGCGGCGGGGCCTATATCCATTCCCTTTGGACACCAAATAATCATAAACACTGAGTTAGAGGTGGAAAACTATTGGGCCTTATGGGAAGGTCATTGAGCCTTATCAGCAATCATGGCTTGAGACCCATGTGGCCCCAGGCATTATACTTCTGGGACATGAAGCTCAAGGTTTTGTTAGCAAACCTCCAGAGCGAACCAATACAAATCCGCCAACACCAAATTGTAGCGTACTTACATCTGATTCCAATAGATAAGGTCCTTCAGATTCATGATTTTGTGTCGTTGGACAAATTTGGTCTACCATTTGAGGCAACAACTGGCATACTAATGGTGGTACCGCAGAGTAATTCAATAGGACTGTCGGAAGAGCAAAAATATCAAGTGATTTTTTTAGAAGTATAAGGATTTTTGCTGTTGACAATAATGACTTAGGGTGTGCTTAGGGGGTGGTCCATCGAGTAGACACAGGAGATCATCCCCCTTTAAGGTCCCAGCTGATCCTCTGATCAAGGGCAGCAGAAGACGTTGTCACTAATGAAATTGATAAGTTGTTAAAGCAAGGGATGCTTGAACCATCCAAAAGCCCGTGGGCTTCACTCATTCTGATTGTAAAAAAGAAGGACAGCACCAACTGCATAGTAATAGACTACTGGAAGCTCAACAGTATTACAAAAAAGGACTCATACCCTTTTCCAAGGATTGATGATGCTTTGGATTGGTTAAGGGGAGCTATTATTTTCTGCGATGAACTTGATATTGGGTTACTGGCAAATCAAGTTATCCATGGTGGAACAGGAAAAATGCGCTGTAATCACCTCCAAAGGCCTTTTTCAGCTGACGTGGATGCCTCAAGGGCTGTGCAATGCCCCAGATACGTTTCAGAGAGCCATGGATACTATTCTTGGTGATCTGAAACTGCTGTGTTTCCTTGTATACCTCAACAATATTAACGTTTTCTCTCAAACCTTTTCAGAGCATCTCAATCACTTAGAAGCAGTATTTCACCAGCTGGCTGAGGTTAATATTAAAATTAAACCATGAAAATGTAACTTCTTCAAAGATCAGCTGGAATACCAGGGGTTCGTGGTAGACTCTAAAGGGCTGAAACCACAGCCAGCTAAGGTGGAGGCCATCAGCAAAATGACTACACCTAAAAATTAATGTAACATACAGGTATTTTTGGGAATGGTCAATTACTACCAGCGCTTTATCCCTAATTTTAGCTGTATTGGGGGCTACTATTTGAGTTTTTAAAAAAGGACACTGTGTTTGAATGGACGGAACATCATCAATCCGCTTTTGATACACTTCATACAGCATTGGTCAGTGCACCAGTGTTATGCTATCTGAACTTTGATCAGGAGTTTATTGTTCATATGGATGCATCCCTTTATGCTGTTGGGGCAGTACTTTCTCAGAAAGATGACAAGGGAGAGGAACATCCTGTAGCATATTGTAGTCAAAGTCTGAACTGCCATGAGCATAATTATACTGTGACTGAGTGTGAGTGCTTAGCAGTGATCTACGCATATAAGCAATTCAGAGTCTATCTGCATGGGTAAAGTTTAAAGTCATAACAGACCATGCGTCATTATGCTGGTTGCAGAACCTCAAAGAACCCAAAAGGTCATTTGGCTCGATGGGCTCTTAAGCTGCAGGCTTATGACTTTGAGATCCTTCATCAGCCAGAAGTAAAGCATCAGAACGCTGACTTTTTATCTCAATTGCTGACTGTTGCGGTGATGGCAGACCTCAGCAACATGATGTATGATAAGATGCTCAGCAGAAAATATGACAATGAACCACCTTAAGTGATCAAAGCATTAAAAAAGATGTGAACAAATACCTTCCACTGGAATGGTGAACTGTACAAGCAGATCTGCAATTCAACAGTGAATTTTCTGTGACCCTCATCATGACTGGGAATCATTATGAGCGCGCACAAGGCAGTTGGATATGGCGGGGTGCATAAGACTATGGAGTTGCTGCGCCCTTGGTACTATTGGGAAAGCATGAGCTTTGATGTGCTCAAAACTATTTCCTGTTGCCATCAGTGCCAAGTGGAGAAGCCATTCTGTCGTAAGACTTTATGAAGGGTAGTGAAACCACATTTCACTTGGCACACAGTTTCCCTTGATGTCGTTGGTCCCTTGCTAACAGAAGCCAACCAGTGTAAGTACATTCTTGTGGCTATCAACCACTTGACCCGGTGGGTCAAAGTGAGGGAGATACAAGATTTAGAGGCAGTTACAGTGGCCAAGTTTGTGATGGAGTGCATTATTCAGCGACATGGATGCCCTCAGTTTATTCTCACTGATAACAGAAACCAACTTCACCTCACACATCCTCCCCAAACTGAATGAGCTTATGGGTATCCGCGGGGTTCTAATGACCCCATACCACCCTGAATCTAATGGAATGGTCAAACGGGTGAATAGGTTCTGGTGAACATCCTACAAAAATTAGTAATGGATCAACCTTCCAAATGGACCTCCCTCCTTTCCACTGCCATGTTTGCCTATAACATCAGTTACCATTCCGCAACAGGGAAGAGTCCCTTCCAACTACTATACAGCTGACACCCAGCTCTTCCAGCACTGCTTTGTTTTTGTGTGGAAGACACCAGCGGGAGTGGAACCTCACCACTATTTGAATAACCTTGCGAACAACCTGATCAAATTACAAAATGAAGCATATTCCTTCAGCTTATCCAAGAAGATTAGGAATCAGACCGCCAATCAGGTATGTTGTAGCAGGTTGGCAAAGTTCAAGGAAGGCAATGTGGTTCTCTTCCATGACCAACATGAGTTCAGCTGAAAGCACAAGTCGGCCAGTATATGGATTAGCCATTCAAAGTTATTGAGAAGACAGGTGTGACACCTATACTATCAAGGACCCTGCTAGTGGTCGGATCATTAACTGAGTGCATGCAAAGTTCCTCCAGGCGTATAAGCAATAGGAGCCTTATCATCCAGTCAAAGGGGGTAATGTCATAATTCTAATATGACTGGACAATAAGCCCTAATTTGTTATGGCAGAATGAATAGAATCCACCAAGTTTAATACAAGTAATGATTATTCGAGTGCCTTGAGATAAGGTGATATTGGGTTGTTGGGAAATTACCTCAAATTAGGTGACTGTGAAATTAATTAATGAAGAATTGCTGGAGCCAATGAGATATGGCAAAATGAATTACTAAGCTATGGAAGCAGTAGCATCCAAAGTTGCTACAATATAGACAAGATGAGATGATTAAGAGAGGGGGTTAAGAAGTTAAGAAGAGCAAAATAGCAAAGAGCTTCTGTGTTTAATATATTAAATAAAGAGTATAGTGGGAGCAAGTGCTCCATATTATTAATTAAGTTATTTTGTTGTTTCAAAGGGCAACAATCATCATATCATTGGTCCTATTGCTCAGTGGGCCAAACCCTGTGCAAAATCCCTTATGATGTATATTACAATTCTGCCAATTATATAACAGTAATAAAGTTAGCATAGCCCTGCAGAAGGTGCTTGAGCTATAATAACTTAGGGCAAGGGTGTTTAATGATAGATATAAAAACCAAATTAGACTAACAACCAGGCTGGAGTGAACCCCAAAAGGGTTCTTACCCAAGTGGTGCTCTCATCTGGAGTACATAGGTAGCCCAGGTTGGAGGGAACCTTGATATCCCAATGGTGCACCAAAGGAGAGAATTACAGTTGTTAAAATTAAATGCCTAATGTTGCACAAGGCCCTTTTAAAGAGGTTTGTGCGCAGGCTTGCCCAATATAATATATAAAAAAAATATATATTAATGAAGGGTTCTTTATTATGGGGAAGAAGTTGACCAACAAGAGAGATTGATCTCAAGTAAACAAATTTATGAAAATTTGAGGGAATACTTGATCAATGGAAGTGTACACTTATTGAGTGCACACTTCTATTGGGCAGTGTACTATACTTGGTAATTGACTAAACTCAGGCTATTGATTGTAGGTAAGGCTGACCAGAGCTGGAAAATTTGAAAACCAAACAGGTTTTGAGACCCCATTCACCAAAAAATTGAAGCAAACTTTCATTTTTAAACAGAAAGTTGGTTCATTTTAACACCTGCTTTAATACAGGGCCAAACTTCTAACATCCCTAGGACCAACCTGGGCATACCTCACCTAAACCCAGCATTGGTCCATGGTATATTTGAGGTCAGGGTGGCCTGCCAACTTCACCCCTTTGGCCTGACATGCAGCTTTATCCTTGGTATTTGTCCCTATTATCATGTCATTCTCAAGCCATGACACCCATGATATTCTGGTTTGTATTTTGGGTGTCTAATCATCCAGACTGGCAGGCCAGCCTTGGTTTTATTAGCTGCTTTCATGACCTAGGAGAATAGTCGGTGAAGAGGAAGAACCTTTAACCCCAGTACAAGGTGATTGTCAGGATGAGGGGAATATAATCCAACCATCCAATTGAGTTCAGGGCAACTGAAGCCCTAGGTGAGGGATACTAAAAGTTTTACTCTTGATAAAGTCTTAAATCAAACATAAAACTCTTAGATTGGCATATCCTAGTATACTTAACCTACATATTGATGGCAAGCCAAAACTAAGATGGTGAAATTGAGTATTGATCTGGAAAAAGATATTTTATATAGATAAAGCATCATACTATTGAAAATAGTTTTAGGCTAAAAGTGAGAGAAAAGAAACGATTCAGTATAGGTAAGAGGTAAATAGATTTTAGGCAATGATTGGTAATTGAAATGCCTCACTTAGTAAAAACTCTTGGCATTGAGTGCTGGCAACATAAATCATAATTAAAGTTATAACTTATCCTCAGCATAAATCACCGGTAAATCAGAAAACTTGTAAGCTATCAGAATTAATATCCGATAGTCATAAAAATGACTATTCCTTCTAGTATTTGAAGGAATTGAGTGCCATTATTTGGAGGGAAATTACCAAATGTATTCAAGCCAGGATCAATACCTAATTTACTATTTGGGAATTCTGCAACATTCTGGCTTTTTCTGTCAAACAAGATTTGATCGCTTAGGTCTGGTTTGGCCCCTGATGTCAGGAGGTTTTGATGCAGTTAATCAGGATTATATCTGACAATAGTTTTGATCAAACCTTTAGATTGGGTTTAAATACCCTTATCACATTTACTCAAATTTTCAATTCAAGCTGGAATCCTGACAGTGATAACTCAATTATACAGGTTAACTAGATTTAAATGCTTAGAATGACTGAAGCTGACATACCGAGATTAGTTAAGTTCACGCCATCTTAGTTGTACTTTTCTTAAGGGTGTTGAGGTTGAAACAACTTGCCAAATCTGAAGATACAGGAATAATATGCGGTCAGTTCACAGGGAAACTTGTGCTGATCAGCCTATGTGAGCAGTTTGAAAAGCCTATTGATTTATGAAGGGGGCTGGTTAATCATATAAAGACTACACCAAGATAAAAAAGTTGGCTGGTTTAAATTCTCATGCCAAAAAGCCCCTAAGTAGTTTGACGGCATGGGATGGGATGAGCTTAAGGTCAAAGAGCCAATAGAAGCTGCAAAGGATAATTGGTAAAGTTTAACCACCACCGGAATGGCTTCAAAGCCTCTCAGCAAATAAAACCAAAGCCTCCGAATGGAGTTATAAAAACTAAAGTAACTTCTCAACGAGTTAATTTTAGGTCTAGCATCAGCGGGGCAATCGAAGCTTTTAACTGCAGGTCTATATGCTCAATAAATCAGGCCGGATGTTGAGAGGTAGGGCTGACCTTTTTGAGGATGAAACCTATGGCCAAGGGGATGTTCATAGAGTTTGTTAGGAGACGATGGACCCCCTCGGCCAAGGGCTGAAGCTCCTCGGCCGGCATGAAATCAATCTGAATCGGCGGGCCAGTAACTTGGGGGAGGAAGGTGAGGATGGCGTGGTCCCCAAAACACTTGAAGCGGACCGACATTGAGAGGGGGTGGCGATGGAGTGAAACCTCAACGTCAAAAGCTAAAAAGTTATTCCAAACCAGTTAGGTACCTTCCAGCTCCAAGGCTAGGGCGGGATCAACCAAAGTGTGGGGGTTAAAGCAGCTCTTAAACAGGGCGTTGAGGATGTTTTGTTGGCGAATAGCCTATCGAGTAAGTTACAACCAATACGCGGCCCACCTGAATGATGTTGAGGAGATCCTGCGGGTGAGAGAAGGGGATGCGATGGACAGTTTGACATGGGACAGGCTCATGGGCGCTCAAGCGATACCGTTGGAAGATCGGACAAGCTTTTAGCCGCTACAGAGGATGAGCGAGGTTAGAGGACCGCTTACAGCCCCCCAGGGAGAGTTGGCGCCAAAGTAGGTGGCGTTGGGATCGAGCCGAACGTCGCTTTCAGAGAAGGTGGCGGCCAGCTAGAAATTAATCATCACTTCATCCTCAAGCTACCATCACATCCTGGAAGAGCGGCATCCCCGAAGCTTGAAACTCTGAGGAGGTTGGTTAGTAATCAGCAGGTCAAACCTGAATCCGTGAGATGGCCAGCGAGCTGGCAGGCGACCGAAGGGCAAGCGATCAAGGGCGGGTCAAGCACAAGCGCCCACTGCAGCGGCGCCACCAGCGGCGAAGTTTTTTTGTGGGTGAGTGCAACCAACGGCTCCTTGAAAAGCGCCCCGGGAGGGATTTCCGTCCTATCGAAGAGTGCCAGGTCGTTATCCGCCAACGAGAAAGAGGCGGGATGGAAGTATCCAGCGATATGAGGTGGCAGAAACGGACAGGGGGTAGCAGCCGGTTCCAGGGCAAAATAGGCTAGCTGCGACCCAGCCGGCAAAGGATGCTCTATTTGCCATGAGCCAAAGCCTTAAACTTGTTAACCTACCGCTTAGCCAGCTGATAAGTTCAGGCACGGAAACGGGGAGCTGAGTGGCGGGCGGAACCCAACAAAGCAAACTGGGCCCCCAGTGCTTATAGTGAGTCAAAGGAATACCATGGCCAGTGGACAGGTGGGCGCGTAAGGAGCCCAAGGATGCCCTAACCATGAGCATTAAACTCATTAGCTTACGATTCTAAAGTGTGGAGGAAGTTGAGATCCCGCCCCAGCGCCGTGAAGGCGTGAAGGAAGTCGATGTGGGGGTACTTGGAGGAATGGGAGTCAATGGCGGCTAGTGCAGTGAGGTGGTCGAGTACGCCAACCATATTAAAGGACCTTAGCTTGAGTCAGCCCAATTACCCTACTTTAAATCCCGAAGCACCATCTTGTCGATCTGACCAATTAATCACAAGCCAAGGTGGGTACCTTTTCCGAGAAGTGTTCGGCGTTAGGATGGTTGACCTTAACCTTGAGGATTTCCCCATTGGTGCTGATATCGATCTAATGCTGTCACCCACCATCCAAATAAGATGCTTACATCCAAGACGATCAACTTGCCACAGATCATCATCGTTGTATACGTCCCATGGTCGTCCATAAAGTGGTCCAGCCTGCACTTTAGTTAAGGTTGGGATGGCTTACTTGAGATCGCGCGCCAGAGCCTTGAGGGTCATTGTATAAAAGGCGGCTGGATCACGGGTAGGATCAAGGTGGTAGGCTAACCGCCGTTTGGCTTGGGTGAGCCTAAAATTCACTTGGTTCTGCCGTTGCGTCCGTTTCGCCTCTTCCTAAACTTGATGAGGGCTCCAATTCGTTTAACTACCCTCAACACCGAAGCAGATTCAGCCCCGTTGATCTTGGCAATGGCCCTGTTGATGGTGGCGGTATCGGGGTGGCCTTTAGCTGCCAACAGAAGCGCTCGATAGCTTTGAAGTGCCAGTTTGATATGTGAGAAGTTGGTTTGCAGCTCGGCTCTAAAGGCCAAAACGTTTTGAGGCCCCAGCTGATGAACAACTATAGAAAGGAACATGCCGTTAGTCCAAAACCCTAGCGGGGAACTTCTTTTAAAGCCCCATCTTTATTCAAATGTAAAGGTTATCGAAAGCCATCAAGTACATGACGTCCTTAAACGATCCCTTAGCTAAACAACTCGACAGCAGTACCAAACTATGGATCAACCTCGCACGTTAAATTTCAACCGTTTGTTGAGGTCAATAAAGACCAAGTTAAAAGGGCGAGTTCAACGTTTAGCCCCATTTTTCCTCCGCGTTGGCCCACCAGCTGTTCGCCGCCTAAAGAGCCACCCCATTCTTTAATAAACAAATTACCCGACTATCGTCCGGCCTTTATTGGCAAACATCCACAGCCCAATAAACTTTAAACGCTGCTCAATTACTCTATCGACAGATCCCTTTTGAGCGAGAAAGCAAACAACCTGCCATTATCGATGGCCCAACAAGCCAACGTACAATATGAACCGGTACCCGTGGCACTGCGACCCCAATCGGACCGAATGTTGTCGAAAGATGAAATAATTTACCGGACGACCCTTTCTATACAAACCTTTAACCAGTTCAAACAACTGGAAGGGGTGAACCGGTGGACGCCGCCAAATTCGAAGAGGCAACAATCAAACCACTTAAAGTAATGCCCCAATAATAAAATAGGCAACTTTCGGAATCACCGAAGTTTTCGAGGAGAATAAAAAAATTGATCCCAGCTCAACGCTATCCAAGCTCGGCCACCCCTCCGCCAAAAAAATGGGCGATCGATTAAAGAAGTAGCCTATGTTCGAAACTGCAAAATAAAGCTTACCTTGGGGATGGTACTTGGCGTTAGGGTCGAGTTCCGTCAAAGGGCAGAGCCGTTTATGTAAAGGATAACTTGGGCCAGTAGAAAAAGGTTCGGGTACCATCTCCAGGGGTTTGGTGGATACCTTATACAACCCAAACTTAATAGCGATTAGGTGGAGGTGGGAGCGGGAGGCGGCGATTAACTTGGAGAGGGGTGGGGTCGGAAGCCATATTAACAGTGATTTAAAGCCAACAGGATATGATTTTTAAACTCGAAGCCAAAGATTAAATGATGGCGGTGTCCAATGGTGCGAGCAATAAAATTAGGCTCCCGGGGTCGCGGCGTAGTTTGGTTGAAGCTTTGCGAAATCGCTGGCGATCCTAGGTTAGGCTAAAGCTTTAATTTTAGAAATTAGTTGATCCTAGTGCCAGAGTCCAACCATATAATAATCAGCTTATCGAACTCCCAGGTTCGAATTCACTCAAATTTGCAATTCGGGCGACGGATCGAATCGATTTAAATTTCGCACCTCTTTTCCATCCTCGTGTCAACAATTTTCTGCTATTTTGCGACGACTTGGTTTGGTGAATGGAATATTTCTGAATTCAGGATTAGTGGGCTGCCAAAGATTTTTTGACATCATAGGGTTTCAATATAAACAAAGTTCTACGGGGTTTTAGGTTGTTCGCTGTAATTATGGAAACTAATGGACCAATCTCTTTAAAACTCAGTATACTCATACCATGTATTCAGCACCAGGTTCTCCACTTTTCCTGGTAGCAATAGGTTAAAAAATGGGAAAAAAATGATTAGTTTTACCTTGTGGTAAAAATTTAAGTGCATGATATGTGCCTTATGGCTGAAGGTTAAATACTTTCTTAATATTTTATTTACAGTTATGATAGGATACTATCATTATGTTTTGTCATTTAACTTTTAAAAGAATAATACCTGAGATGATTAGATTACTTTAGTAATGGTTTGATTAACCTAACTAAAACTGTGTATGACAGCAAGCAAGTAGCTGGTAGATAGATTCAAATTTATTTATTTTATATTAAATTAGGCAGTATTTTAGTTGTGGTGGTTTAGGAAATCATCTTATAAATAAATCATTATGAATGCATGTTTATTTCAACACCTACTCCTAGACTATTTACCAATCTCAGATAAAATTGATATAAATACTCTATGAAATTTATATATAATTGTTCAATTAACTTGATTAGTTCAATGTAACAAATATAAGGTTGGCAGTTTTTACTTATTTAGTTTTTATTATTTAGTTGATTTTATCAGTTAATTATAGGGTAAACTTTTCAGATATCTTTCTATAATACCTCATTTTATTTACTTGGTTGATTTAATTGGTCAACTTATACTAAACTTACTGATCACCATCTACAATAATTCATTTTTAGATTTAGTTGATTTTATTGGCCAACTTATGCAAAAACTATCCACACCCATAATCATTTAAGCTCATCATGCTATGATCTCATACTTTGAACTTACCCCCCCAGCCATAGGACATATATCATGTCAATATATATAATATCAATTGGTTGATTTAATTGGTCAATCTATGCTAAACTTACTGATCATCATCTACAATAATTCATTTTTTAGATTTAGTTGATTTTATTGGCCAACCTATGCAAAAACTATCCACACCCATAATCATTTAAGCTCATCATGCTATGATCTCATACTTTGAACCTACCCCCCAGCCATAGGACATATATCATGTCAAAAAGAACCTCCTTTAAAAAAGCTCTAAAAAGTATGAAATAATTGAGAAATTAAGCCTACTCAATAAAACCCTTTTTGAAGTCGGCGCCATATTTTAAACTGAATTATAGAATTTTGCTCATAAACACAAATTATATCTTACTAGCCAATTTACCCATGCTTCGCTACGGTGTCTATAAAATTTCAGATTTTCAATTTATTTATTTAAATTTTATATTATAGATAAACAAAACCACTCAGCCAAATCTAATTGCTCAATCGAATCAACCAAAAACCACCAACCACTTAGGCAAACCTAACTGAAATTATCAAAACAACCAATAACTAATCAATCCTCAAAACTAAACTGTGTCTTATCGCTTCGACCAAAAGCCATCAACCACTCGGCCAAACAAAATAAACCTATCGAATCAATCAAATAACACCAAACTGCTACCCGAAACATCTCTTTATACTTAAAATCATTGAGTATGTGACATATCTTCTAAACTACTAAATCAACTTCTACTTATCTTGCCAAAAGTATTTTATTAATTAGGTGAACCAAATTAGGCAAGTTTTTAAAATATATAAACCTCACATCCAGATACCCATGCTTCTCTATAGTATTTAGTTTATCAGATGATAAGCTCACATTGTAGCCTATAGGCTGTGCCAGTACTACTCTCGAGCCATTCAGACTAACAGCTTCGCTGTTGCCCTTATGGCTGGTGAGCTGATTATCCTAATACTTAATCTACAAAAACTCTAGTACTGATTTTTGTTGAGTTTCAGGTGAGCAATTTGGTGAATTATTATATAACATTCGCCAATTCTCACCCACTCACCCAAATAAATTAATCTTATCAGACTTGATTAGCTTCAGATGAGCAAATTGGTGAATTATTAGATAATATTTGCCAATTCTCACCAACTCACCCAAATAGATTGAATTTATCATACTCGATAGTTTCAGATTTGATCTTATTTGCCAATTCTCACCCACTCACCCAAATAGATAAACTTATTAGACTCATTAGCTTCAGGTGAGCAATTTGGTGAATTATTCAATGATATTTGTCAACCTTCACCCACTCGCCCAAATAGATTGAACCCATCAGGCTCGATAATTTCAGATTCGATCTTATTTGCCAATTCTCACCTACACCTAAATAGATTGAACCTATCAGATTCAAAGGTTTCAGATGTTAGTCAGTGAGTGAGTGAATGTGTTTTATTAAGTAGATGTCTGGATTGGGTCCAATTGTAAACTATAAGCAACTTAGAATAAATAGTACTGAGTATATAAATTATAAATACCTCTTATAAGTCAGTTAAAATATGGTGCCGACTTCAAAAAGGGTTTTATTGAGTAGGCTTGATTTCTCAATTATTTCATACTTTTTAGAGCTTTTTTAAAAGAGGTTCTTTTTTCCTAAAAAAATTTCGAGAAGGTTCTTTTTTTCCCAAAAAAACTTTGCCCCTAGCTCTTTTCCCCTCAAAAAATTAGTGCGTTTTTAAAAGTGGCTCTTTTCCTACTTTTATTAAACATTACTATCTTTATATCTCCTTTTTAACCCCTTACTATTTCTCTATAAAATTAAAACTTATTTTATATCTATTATATATAGTATCTTATAAACAAATATACTAACAATTCATTTTATTTAATTTAGTTGATTTTATTAATCAAATCATACTAAATTTACTGATCACCATCTATAATACTTCATTTTATTAAATTTAGATGATTTTATTAGTCAACGTATGCCAAATTTACTGATCGCCATTTACAGTAATTCATTCTATTAGATTTGGTTGCTTTTATTAGTCAATCTATGGTAAATTTATTGATCACTATTTAAAATAATTCATTTTATCAAATTTAGATGAGTTTATTGGTCAAATTATGCAAAAATGATAGCTATCTATAATGATTTAAGCTCGTCCCGCTATGAGCTCATACTGACTGATTTTGAACATATCCCCCAGCCATATATCAAAGTGCTTCGAAGCTATCGCTTCACCGATTCCGGAAAAAATGTTTATCCGGAACTGTATTAGTCCCAAAAGTATCCATCGCTTCCGAGCCCATTTTGATATATTTACGAAATTATTGAGCAGATACTTGGCCAATACTTACAAATGTAAAATGGGTCCTAAGTTGGAGCATTCTCGATTTTTGGAGATGATCATCCAAATCGGTCCAGTATTTTCAGAGTTATGCGCGAACAAACAGAAAAAAGAAAAAACATATACAGATCGAATTGATAACCTCTTCTTTTTCAAAGTCGGTTAAAAATAAGATAATGTAGAAACCCCCTTTTAACCGACTTTGAAAAAGGTTAATTTGACTTGTATGTATGTTTTTTCTATGTTTGTTCGCGCATAACTCTGAAAATACTGGACCAATTTGAATGATATTCTTCAAAAATAGAGGATGCTCCAACCTAGTTCCCATTTTACTTTTGTAAGTATTGGGCAAGTATCTGCCCATTACTTTAGTAAATAGCAAAATGGGCTCGGAAGCGATGGATACTTTTGGGACTAATACAGTTCCGGATAAACATTTTTTCCGGAATCGGTGAAGCGATAGCTTCGAAGCACTTTGATATATGGCTGGGGGATATGTTCAAAATCAGTCAGTATAAGCTCGTAGCGGGACGAGCTTAAATCATTATAGATGGCTATCGTTTTTGCATAATTTGACCAATAAACTCATCTAAATTTAAAAATGAAATTATTTTAGATAGCGATCAATAAATTTACCATAGATTGACTAATAAGAACAACCAAATCTAATAAAATGAATTACTGTAGATGGCGATCAGTAAATTCAGCATACGTTGACTAATAAAATCAACTAAATTTAATAAAATGAGTATTGTAGATGGTGATCAGTAAATTTAGTATAATTTGACCAATAAAATCGACTAATTTTAATAAAATGAGTTATTAGTATATTTGTTTATAAGATAATAAATATAATTGATGTACAATATGTTTTAATTTTATAGAGAAATAGTAAGGGGTCAAAAACAATATATAGAGATAGTAATATTTAATAAAAATAGGAAAAAGAGCCACTTTTAAAAATACACTAATTTTTTGTGGGGAAAAGAGCTGGGGGCAAAGTTTTTTTGGGAAAAAAGAAAATTCTTAAAAAATTGGAAAAAGAACCTCCTTTTAAAAAAGCTCTAAAAAGTATGAAATGATTGAGAAATTAAGCCTACTCAATAAAACCCTTTTTTGAAGTCATTGCCATTTTAACTGACTTATAATAGGTATTTATATTTTATATACTCAGTACTATGTATTCTAAGTTGCTTATAGTTTACACTTGGACCCAATCCAGATATAATTTGTATTTATGAGAAAAATTCTATAATTCAGTTTAAAAATATGGTGCTGACTTTAAAAAGGGTTTTGTTGAGTAGGCTTAATTTCTCAATTATTTTATACTTTTTAGAGCCTTTTTTAAAGGAGGTTCTTTTTTCCAAAAAAAAATTTATGATAATGATATGACCAACCTCAATTTAAACCCACATTTGGAGGGAGGCTGAAAAAACTTAAATCTACACCAAACATGTGCAACCAAAATTTTAAATTTCACCCGCAAATCCTAGCTTCCCCAATTGGGATCAAGGGGTCAATTAATTATTATTTATTTAATAAGTCACCTATGTAATAACCAGTTATCTAATGATAAATTACCTATCTATATAAATAAATCTCTATGGGATCTACATCTGTATGTAATAATCTCATAATCTGCCTAACTGATTTCAATATAACTTTGCATGCTGTTAACCTGTTTAGCAATCTGTCAACCTTTGGTGAATTACAATTTACCTCATTTTAGAAATATTCATCTTTATTTAAACTTACACCACCAAACCTAGAACATTCTAAGCTCTTAAATACTTTACCAAATGAGTATATAAACCTCTCATTAATTTTCCAATAAGGTAACAATTAAGAGTTCTAATTTATTTCACACTTCACCTTCATCAAAAATAAGTGAACCCTTCCCCTGGGTATTGATCAGCATAAAACACTCATTATAACTAAAGACAACTGCTGGCTCAACACCCTAGAGTATCAAGATAATTCCGCCACCGACCAGCAACCAGTTACAGAATTCATCAGACTCTACTTTCTTTGCAACAGCTTGGTAACCAGCCAGGGACTTACCTGAGACAGCCCAATAGAACCAGGATGCAAGCTTAACACTTGTGCAACTATACACATGATAACCACTTACAAAATTTATAATTGTACCATGATTAAGTAACTAGAAGCCTACTATGCATGGGGTAATGACTATGAAGTGTGTGACAGACAGCAACTATGCAGAGTACCAAGCCTTCTCACAGGTGTGATGATAAGGTGGCATAGCACCAACCTCCCATTCCATACCTGGGACAGATAGCAATAGTGTGCCCACATTAAACTCCACATATCAACCACACAACTTGTGATAAAATCTTTTGAATGCAACTTAAAAAACTATGATAACATCAACTGATTTTGGATAATTCACCAGTATGGTACCAATGCTGTGACAATATAGACTATCAGTTATTAAAATGGTTCCTTGATGCATTTAAAGGACAGTACCTTAGTGCTTTCCTCATGCGCAACCATCATGTGTGGACCAAGCAGTCAAAATCTGTCTTCAATATGTACACCTAGCCATCAATCAAATAATTGACTCAACAACTAGTAAAATCAAAATAAAGGGAGAAGAGCCTTAGGAAAAATTATCCCAAAAATCCAGCTGATCAACATCTCCTTTGAGTACATTTTACAGTTAAACACCATTTTAGAACAGGTGCAATGACTCACTATGTAGTGTTGGGATGACCTCCATAAAACTTCCACCACCACAACTATAATATATGTGGGCATCATTCCAGGCAGTGCTGCCCTTGATGGCCTTATAAAGTGGTCCACCTAGATGGAAGGTACCCCACAGAATCATCCAAACAAATCATGAGGTACCACCAGCCCCAGGGTGAAGTAACTTTACTCAGCCAACGCCCTATCAGTACTACAACCTGCTTCCTATGCTATGTGGAGGAGCACTAATGGCACTTACCAACATATGCAAACCCTATGCCACTCAATCACCAACTGACCACCATTGTAATGGTCAGGTTTTATACTTAGTTGTTGCATTTTGACTTGAGTTCAGGTTTCAAAATCATTAGTCAAATTTCTCAGAGGAATTCCAGCTGAAAGTTGGTTTAGCTCTGGGCTGTGCCTCCCCTGAGTCATTTTTTGGGTCATAAGAGCTTAAATAATGGTTCAGGAGAGGCACCCTGGAAGGGCGACCTTAAAAGGTCAGTCCTGTGATTTCAAACTTCAGTTCAGAATTCTTCATCTCCATTGTGCTCTTACCACTTCAGGAACCTTACCTTGTGGTTACTGGCGTTCTAAAACCCACCAAATTTTGCTGTCAACAAAACTTGGGTTTTGGGTTTGAATCCCAATTACTCTGCCTTTTCTTAGTGTGTTGTGGCATCAAAATTATCCAGATTCAGTTTGCAATAACATTTTTTTTACTCAGGCAATTTATGTATTCAATATTAAACAAGGTAAGGTTAATTCTGGGTCAACATCAATTTTGAGAAATTTAAAAACAAGTCAATTTGCCACCACCACCTCACAGCACGAATTTCCAAATTTATATCCTTGGATCCACCACCTACTGCCCCAGTATAGGGCAGCGGTGCTCCACCCACTAGCATTTACCATCCAGCAGGCAAACGCGTGTGGACTGGCTCATCCAGCCCACCAAATATTTCTGGCCGCTATGGCCCTCCAAGGGACCTAGCACTGCACCTCACATGAGCCCACCCAATCCACCCCCACCCCCTAGCCCTACCCTGATCCAATATTCACTTTTGCCTCTGCATCGTGTATGGATGTCTCTTCCCATATGCTGAAAAAGTGATAATTTAGATGGCAACAGCCACCTTTGTGCCAGTAGGGTTTATTGACTTTCGCCCTTACAAGGGATAATTTAATATTGGATTCCCCACTGAAGAGGATGCAGCCACTACAAAAGCTACACCCTTAATATACAAAAACACCCCCATTACCACCACCCAAACACGTCTCCCAGATGATACCACACTCATGGTGACCTTTTTGAACCTCCCCTCACATCTTCCCCCTCAAAAACTTTATGAGGAGTTGATGTTGGGGCTGTCCACTTATAGAGAAAACCCTATCTATTTTTCATTGTCCCAAGTGGTGCTGAACGCCTTGTGGCACCACGGGAAATGGCCACCATTACCCCCACCAGCTGAACATAGCCCAGCATATCCCACCGCATGCCTATATCCCATCTGCACCTGGCCATTTCTTTTGGGCTTGCACTGATAACAGTTGCACAATCTGTCCCCTTTGCCATGAGTTGGGCCACACAAAAAACATGCCAATATAATTTAACCCCGCAAACGCAGCCAAATCCACTTATGAGGCCACTCCAACAGCGTTTGAGTGGGGATTTTAGCTGCCCCCACCCCCAAGTTGAGCGCCCAATGAACCAGCAACAAAATTGAGCAACACAAATCCAAACTGACTGAATCCAAACTGACCAAACCCAAGCTGACCAATGCACACCCAGGTCAACCAATTGGGAGCAGGTTTGGACCTATATATATTCCAGAATATCTCCCGCCCCAGAACCTATACAACTAAAATCACCTACCACCGCTTATTCCTGAATCAACCAAAATCCTTGGAATTTATTGGATGAAGTATCCAAATCTGGTGAAATTGTCCCACCACCGGGTTATCCAATTGATTTAAAACCTTATCTGAATTCAGACTTTGATGCCCCAGCCCCAACCAACAATATATCCCCAAACCCAATGCTACCCTTTTCCAAAATGACCACAATCTTGCTGAGGTTGTAGTGGCCTACCTAATAATCCCCTTTTTTCAAATTGTGTGCAAAATCTGTTGCAGAATTTAAAAAAGGGCTGAACCTCCTTGTTCCCCTCCAATTTTCCTCCTACTGCAAAAGAGGAAATCCAACGCATCTATGAAACTGCCACCACCACTGCCAAGCATGTTGATGAACTGGCAGATTTTTCCCCATCCACATGCACCACAAGAGCCAATACTGCAAAATCAGAACAACTTCTTGACGCCTGCATCCAGGACAAATACCACGTTGCTGAACTCATAGAGGCTTTAATCTAGGCCCAAATAGTCAATCTCAACAACTATAGACTACACCTCAACCCTCATCTCACAGATGCCACAACCCCCTTGCTCTCATCACTGATCCGCCTCTACAATGCTGAGCCAGATGATGATCTACCTGATCACCCTCCCATCCACCATGATGGGATAAACAGCTTGCTGCTATGCAACCTGGTAGGTTATTTTCTCATTTCTTTTGTGTTTTCCACTGCTTGATAAGGGTGGTCAGTTCATATTTTTTGGTTTGTTTAGTTTCAGAGTTTCAAATTTGGAATTGTCAATCCCCTGGTCGGCTTGCCTTAGTTAAATAAGAAGGTTAATTTGGGGTTTGCAACCTCACTTACAAGTTTCATTTTTTGCCTCACTTTTAGTTCCTTAATTTTGGGTTTTAATTGGTTATATGTGCTACTAACAATTACCCTGAGAGTTCTACCTTGTGTTAGATATTCTTTCAGCATTGTAAATTGGTGCTGAACCTAAGTAAAGATGGTGATTGAAAACTGGGATGTTTTCAGTCATTATATTTATTAACTCATTTTGCTGCCAGTACGCCACCAGATTATCAATTCAGCTAACCCCAGTGGTCACTTTAGGTCCCATGGCTATGTAACTAGTACTGGAGGGAGCTAGTGGCTGATGATTAACCGTGGTCATGAAGCAATCATTGGCTCATTATCAAGGTGGGTCCTCCCCCTCACCAAGGATTTGGTTGGCACTGGAAGACCTAATCCAGATGAGCTATGTCATGTCCCATGACATGGTTTCTGGAGTAAATTACAAGGACAAATAGGAGGTAAAAAAGGTCAAAGGGTCAAGTTGGTCGCCCACCCTGACCTCATATACAAATAGATAAATTCTGGGTTAATCCAAGCAGGCCCAGGTTACCCAGCGTTGGAAGGGATTTGACCAACAATATGATATTACTGCTAATACTTACTAATCTTATATCACTAATATGTAGATACAGGAGTTTGATAAATTATTATGAAGGTGTGAGCGTGAGGCCCACTACTTTATTGGGAGTCATGACAAAAAATGGATTGATTTATTGATAATAAATCTTCTGGAGCCTTCCTTTCAGATAATTTATGTTGGCCAATTGAATCCTTAAACCCAGTTGGCGCAATCTCTATTTCTTACCCATTAATACCAAACGCCATGACCTCAGAATCTCTATTATTTTTATATTTTTAATTACTCCCTTGCCCCATGCTGGCATAAAATGGTCAATATAGGGTCCTATTGTAAGCAAGGCCTTCCACCAGAAAATTATTGGCAATTGTCCTAGTGACTTTTATGGATATAACTTGAGCCTAAGCATTTTCTTTCTTGATCTAAATTAGGTATCATGCCTCAAGTTTTCCAGTCCTAAGTGCTTCTTGACAGTTGAAAATTGCACTGATAGTATCTTGATAAATGAGAAGAGCTTATCTAAGAAATATGGTCATGTGGAAGAGGAGTTTTTTCAGAGGGGAGCTACATTTAGTTGACCCAAGAGAAAAGTACAAAGAGTGAGCTGGTCATCCACTGGAAGTAGTAGATAATTTTTTTAGCACTAGTGGTGCCCAACTTAGAAGTAGTAGATATTACAGTGTGCATATTTGTTTTCTAAATAATCCTAATATTGATAAAAAGGCTTCTTTTTTGTTTTACCAAGTTAATGTCCTCAAACTGTACCAGGTTATATTATGTGTTAGTACCCATGCAGTTAAAAGATGATGCCCAGCACCAATTTCAACACCCAGAATTCACATGATAAAGTCCAAGGTATTATATAAAAGGGGCTGAAGATTTCTCATAAAAATTTAAGTGATGATGGCCCATCAGTTTAATTTCATAACACAGATTAATTTCATCAACAAATTTTAATATGGCTAAAAATGGCAATAATTAACTTGGTTTGAAGTCTCAAGTTCATGAATTCTTGAGCTATAAAACTACAACTAATGGTAATCATATTCTATTAGTTAGAATAATTCTTACCTTAGTAAATGATCAAGGCCTATCCCCAAATATCTAAAGTAGAACTTGTCTGACCAATCTCTCTGTTGATCATCTCTTCCTTTGAATAAAAATAATTATATATATATAATTATCTCATGTTACCTTTTGCTTCCCTAATGGGTAACCTTCTCATGGGGGTTGTCTGGGGTTAATTATAAGCTATGAAGATGTTGGCATCAAACTAGGTGTGTTTCCATTGATCTGATTAATAGGTTTTTTCTTGGGGCGTAGAGACACTCATCTAACATTAGACAACCAAACTTTATCATAATTTTGGAGATTTTTTATGTGTGGGACTCTCTCATAGCATTATTCAAGTGCATTGGCTGTTTGCCATGGATGCTAGGCTACCCACCATGGCATTATTGTTTATTTTGGTGGTGTCCCAGCTCAGCATCTTTTTACTGTCATGGGAGGGCTCCTACCCTTCCTGCAAGTACTCGGTGGTTTTGGATCATTCAAGGTCCTAATGCATGGGCTTCCAATCTTTTAAACCTCCTAACAATTTTAATCCAAAAGCCTTCGCTCACCCTCTCTTGGCGTTGAGATGCTGCGTCATTTTTCATCCAGTGCCTTTGCCTGAGAATAGAAGGTCTGGACTGCCTTCTGGAAGTTTAGCAACACACGTTTTTTACTTCCAAATCTTCTCTAGCTCTTTACACTCAGTCAATTAAGACGCCTTTAAATGCACTATTTATATAAATTTATTTGGGTCCATGCCCTACTTTGGCTTGGCATCATCAGATTGACATAGTCCTGAAGTAGCATAACCAGTCAGTCAGTGGACTCTTAGTATGGCGCACTCCACTTTCCTCCTCTGATCTATGATTGGTCGCTCCTTAATAAAATTTTTCTCCTCAACTAAAGGGGTCCAGTAATTTGTCTGCAAGTTTTTCACCGGTGGAGACCCTTATAAATACTGCCCTTGGAAATACCAATTCTACTTTGAATATGGAGGCTTCTTTTACTTCCATGCCTACTTTTTCAGGTAAACTTGAGGGTCAAAGATCTTTGTCTATGTTATTACTTAATGCTTCATATATCCGGATATAAAGGTTTCACTGGTGGTGACCTCTATAAATACCACCTTGGGAAACAACCTTTTTTATGTAAGTGGCAGAGTATTACTTAGTTTAACCTTCATTTCCAGGGAATCTTGATGCTCAACAGGGGTCCAGCCCCATTTTATTATTTAGATGCTTTAGTTGTCTAAGTGTGGGATGTTCTACCCATGATCAACCACTAAATAACGCCCTTGGAAGGTCTGATATTCTTGTAAAAATGGTGGCATCTTTCAGTGCCACGCCTTTGATCTTGAGGAAAATTAAGGGTCTGCAGGAGTCTAACACCAACATTTTGATTAGAACAACCTCTTAACTTTCCATTCTGGAACTCCATTCCTTAAAGAATGCAAATCCTCTGCAAAAGGGAGCTTCACCGTAGTGGTGATGGATAGCAATATCCAGCCAGGTATCAAATTAGGTATCCTACCTGTTATAAATTTGGCAGAATCATTGAGATATGCTGTAAGGTTTTTGAGAAGGGTCAAACCCACTGTGCAACAGACAGACGATATGGAGATTGTTGGCCCATAAAACAACGAAAATATTATAATAGATATGAAGCAATTGCTTCAGTAACACTACTCTATTTAGTTTAATATCAAACAGAATATTTCTTCTGCTCCGCTCACTTCTTCATCATAACAACCTCTTTACTTCAATATTCTCATCTCACTTATATGTTAGCACTTTGGTTAATACCAACTCTTTTGCTTAGACTATTCATTGCGCCATATTATTGGTTCCAGCAGTGTCTTCATCCATTAAATTCACAATCGCCTAGTTTGAGGTGATTTATCAATTACTTGTTGTGCTACAACTTCTCCAAATTGCCATATCTGGAAGCGATCCAATAACCATCCATTCTAACCTATTACCACCTCAACCTAAAGTTCTTAAATATTTGTAATTCAGAATCATGATCAGTATATTCTACCCATTACGCTATAATGACTTAGGAATTATTTTCTATTCATATCAGAATCACATTACCCTCCTCTTGACTGGACAATAAGGATCCTATTGCTTATATGCTCTGAGGAACTTCATCTTCACTTGGTTGATAATCTGTCCGCTAGTGGGGTCCTTGATAGTACAGGCATCAACCCTTATTTTCTCAATAACTTCAAATGGACCAATCCAGATACTGGACAATTTGTGTTTCTGCTCAAATCCATGTTGATCATGGAATAGAACCATCTTTCCATCTTTGAACTGGGCTAGCCTGCTACGCTATACCTGATTGGCAGCCTGATTCATTTATCTTCTTGGCTAAGATGAATGAATACACTTCAGTTTGCAATTTTACTAGCATGTCAGCTAGAGTCATAAAATAATGTTGTAGGTCCCTTCCGCTGGTAAATCTACGCAGGCATAGAGCAGCGCCAGAAGAGCAAGGTGTCATCCATACAGTAATTAAAAGGGGATCTTCCCTGTGGTGGAATAATAACTGATGTTATATGAGAAGATGGCGGTAAACAGGAGGGAACTCCAGTCTGAAGGTTGATCCACTAGCAGCTTATGGAGTATGTTTAAAGTCCCATTCACTCGCTCAACCATCCCATTAGACTCAGTAGGTGTGGGGTCGTTATGACCCCATGGATGGCCATAAACTCGTTCAGCTTTGGAAGAATGTGGGAAGTGAAATTAGTTCCATTATTGGCAAGCAGAACTGAGGCAGCCATGTTTTTAGATAATACATTACACTATGAACTTAGCCACAGTGAACGCCCCAATCTTTTATTGCCCTTACTTCAACCCACATGGTCAAGTGGTCGATTGCCACCAGAATATACTTAGACCAGTTAGCTCCTGTTGGAAGAGGGCCGACAACATTAATGGAAACTATATGC
This sequence comes from Massospora cicadina, assembly GCA_022478985.1. NCBI lineage: Eukaryota > Fungi > Entomophthoromycota > Entomophthoromycetes > Entomophthorales > Entomophthoraceae > Massospora > Massospora cicadina. The sequence goes on from JAKSZP010010798.1 coordinate 99,597, forward strand.
CATGCAAAGTGCAGTTTCACTAACTGGTATGAGGTCTTCTAGCAGAACAGCTTTTCCACTTGGCACTGGTGACAACAAGAGATATACAAGCACATCAAAGTTCAAGCTTTCCCAACAATACTGCGGCTGCAACAATTCCATTGTCTTGCGCACTCCACCATGTCCAACTGCCTTATGTGCACTCATAATGATACCAGGCCATTCTTAGGGTCACAGGAAGTTCACCATAGAATTGCCAATCCGCTTGTACATCTCCTCGTTTCACTGGAAGGTATTGAATCGCATTTCATTTAGTGCCTTTATCACTTGTAATGGTTTAAAGTCATATTGGTTGTTGAGCATTATCATACATTACATCACAAGATCTGCCATAACTGCAATTGTTGGTAATCTTGATAAGCAGTCTGTGTTTTGGTGTTTGGCTCCATGTTGGTGAAGAATCTCGAAATTGTAAGCCTGCAGTTTAAGGGACCATTGGTTAGACGCCCCTCAGGCTCTTGGAGGTTCTGCAACCAGCGTAACGAGGCATGATCCATTATGACTTTATACTTTACCCCATGAAAATATACTCTGAATTGCTTATAAGCGTAGATCACCGCTAAGCACTCCCAATCAGTCACGGTGTAATTGCGTTCATGACAGTTCATGTTATGACTACAGTACACAATTGGGTGCTCCTACCCTTCATCATCTTTCTGGGGAAGAACTGCCTCAACAGTGGAAAGGGATGCATTTATCTGTACAATAAATTTCTTTTTAAAGTTCAGATATCATAGCACTGGCGCATTAATCAACGCCATCTGAAGTATATCAAAGCAGCGTTGATGACGTTCTGTCAATTAAAACATGACATTCTTTTTTTGTAACTCAAACAGTGGACCTCCAATACAGCTAAAGTTGGGTATAAAGCGGTGGTAATAACCAACAATCCCCAAAAATAATGGGATGTCATGCTTACTGGTGGACGTAGTCATCTTTCAGATAGTCTCCACAACAGTGGGTTAAAGTTTAAGCCCTGTCGCATCTACACCAAACCAAATATGCTCCAGCTGGCCCTTGAAAAAGTGGCATTTCCAGGGCTTAATCTTGATATTGGCCTCAGCCAACAGGCGGAATACCTCCTCCAAATGTTTAAGATGCTCAGAAAACATGCTGGAGAATACATTGATGTCATTAAGTACACAAGGATGAACGACAGCTTCAGGTCACCAAGAATGGTATATATGGCCCTCTGGAACGTAGCTGGGGCTTTACATAGCCCCTGAGGCATAGGGGTTGGTTAAAAGACCCTTGGATGTGATAATGGTACATTTATCCTGTTCCGCTGCAGGCAACTCAATTTGCCAGTATCCCAATATCAAGTATATCGCAAAGAAGTAATGGGCTCCGCCTAGCCAATCCAGTGCATCATCAATCCAAGGAAAGGGGTATGATTCCTTATTGGTGGTGCTGTAAAGCTTCCAGTAGTCTATTACTAACCAGTTGGTGTCCTTCTTTTTTTAAATAAGAATGGGTGAAGCCCACAGACTCTTTGATGGTTCAAGCATCCCTTGCTCCAAAAGATTCACAATTTCTTCAGCTACTACTTTCTCAGCTGCCCTTGATCAGTGGATTGGCCATGACCTGAGTGGAGAATGATCCCCAGTGTTCAATCAATGGACCACCCCCCTAGTGCACCCTAAATCATGGTCATCAATAGCAAAAATCTTCTTATATTTTTCAAATAAAGATATCGCACTATTCTTCTGTTCTTCCGTTAAACTGAATAAGTTTTCACGCGGAACCACTGTCATTACTCTGGAATGCAAATTGACTGGTAAAACAAATTAATCCAGCAACTTGAACTTGTAGACTTAAAGGACCTCTTCAACCAGGGTCAAGTGTAAGTACGCCACTATTTGATGCTGGTGGATTTGCATTGATTCATTCTGTAGATTCACTAAAAAACCTTGATCTCCACATGGCCCAGAAGTATTATGCCTGAAGCCACATGGGGCTCAAGCTGCAATTGCTAATAAGGACCAATAACTTCCCCATAGACTCCATCTGGTACTTCAAAAACCAATTTGGTGCTCACTATTACTTGATGAACAGATGGGATGGACATCAGCAAGCTTCTCTGAGAGGCAGCCCTTGGTATCCATATATCTGGTGGGGAAGAGCCTGGGTCTTGCTTTTAGGTGATGGTAGTGAACTGAAATCACCCCATCACTTTATGTCAGATTGATATGACCCATGTGCACTGGATCCTTGGCACTCCGCTGGAGGTGAGTAAATTGCGATCCTCTGCCCCAGAATTTCAAAGGTCTCTACTGTCATATAGACAACACCTCAAAGTTTTACATAAAAGTTTTCCAATTAGCAGGTCATAGTTATTGTTTGGAAGCACCATCACCAGGGCTACAATGACAATTGATAAAAAACTCAAGGGTAGCGAGCTGTATGTCCCTCAGAGACTGTGCTTTCCACACTCGCAGTCCCATACACCATAAAATGTTCCACATCAGGCTTCAATGCCATCTTTGACACCAACTTTATAAACACTATGTTAATGGGAGCACCTATATCGATTATAGTGCAGACTTGGGTTTTTGCTATGACAATGTCACAGTATGTACACTCAGAGTAGGATGAATTCTGATTGTTTAAGAAGTGGACATTTAACGGATCTATTTTCCCCAGAAAGCTCATAATACCCTCCCTGACTTTAGGGTACTCTTTAACAATAGCGTCTACAGGGAGGGCAGCGTTTACCCTTTATTAAGAGGCGCATTAGAGGACGGATCTGGCTTATTTGTAGAAGTTTGGTCAAACACCTGACATGAATAAGGCTTCAACTGCTCCTGGGGTCCTTCTTCTGCCATGTCCTTGGTTTGTGCTCATGTCAATACATCTACCCCTCCAACTGGCTGCTGATATAGAAATGTGTTGTTGTAATGTGGGACTTCCACTGAAGGTATGGGGATTGGTTCAGGTGGAACATATGAGGTTGCAATAGCAGAGGTAGAGTCCCAACTCTACTCTATTCCAACTTTTCCTAATTATACTGGTTCTGCGGTAGGTAATGAACCCAAAGATTGGAGAAACCTCTTTCCAGGTTCCCAGAGCAACTACACTCAAAACAATTGACCCCATAAGCCATTCATCCTTGAATGTTTGTAAGATGGGACACGCTGAAAGTTGAAATGGGGTCGATTGGTGTAAACAGGCCCAGCCCAATAGTTGATCTGCTGATGGCAACTCAATTGATGGTGAGGCGTGTAGTGATAATAAGGCTGGGGGTTACTAGACGGACTCTGAACAGGGTGGGCTAATTTTCCCAAGTAAGAAAGTCCAGCAGCGCATATGGTAAGTTTCCACTCTGTATTGTGCAGAGGAAAGGTAGCAGATAGACGGCATAAAATTTGAGCAATTTTAAGCAAGGGTACGTCGTCCTCTAATTATAAAGCCATGACATTATAAAGATCACAGTATGGCTTCTCTGTGGAGGTCATCGCTATGCATATGTCAGATTTGGATAAAGTACCTTCCCCAATTAACAAATGAGCTTCCACCATAAATTGATCAGCAAACGTGGTGAGGGTCTCATAAAGCTTAAACCTAATGGTCAAGAACTCCGCCTTCCACTACAACATCTTTGCATTACCTCAAATAACTGCAGCACAATATCCTTCACTACCTGGTATGTAACGGAACTGTTTGGAAGATAGCAAGTAACTTGGTTGGCACTTTTGACTGCCAAGGTGGATATTAACAATTTTTATTTATGCTGATCTGAAGCTTCTCCCGCTGAAAACTCAAATCACTTAAAGAACCCATGGATGTTCCCATCATAATCAAAATGAGGCAGCTTATCATCTAAAACTCCTTAAGAAGTCATCCTGCCTTTTGAGCACAGCGCTCAAGGTAAGTCTAATTTTCACATATTCAGTTGACCTAGTGTGCTGAAAGGATTTTCCATCAGTGCAGGCCTGATGCAATATAACTGATGCCTGGATTTTTATTTTATTTTTGGCGTTAATCAATGGCCCCCATGTAGTGAGTACCACTGTTATAAATTTAGAGGAATCATTGATATACGCCATAAGGTTTTTGAGCGGGGTCAAGTCAACTGAGCAACGGATGGATGATATGGAGATTGTTGGCCCACAGAACAGTGGAAAAATTATAATAAATATGAAGCAATCGCTTCAGACACACTACTTTATTTAGTTTAATATCAAACAGCAGATTCCTTCTGCTCATGCTATACTTCCTCATAACAACCTTTTTCTTCAATCTTCTCATCTTGCTTATATGTTAGCGCTTTGGTTAGTACTGGACCTTTTGCTTAGACTATTCATTCCACTATATGAACATTGGTTCTGGCAGAGTCTTCATTCACTAAATTCACAATTGCCTAGTTTGAGGCGATTAACCAATTATTCCTTGTGCATTGACATCTCCAAATCACCTTATTTGGAAGCAATCCAATAACCATCCCTTTCTAGCCCAATATCGCCTCATCCTAAGGCTCTTGATTAATCATAATTCAAAATTATGATTGGTGGATTCTACCCATTACGCCTTAAGAACTTAGGGATTATTGTTTAGTCATATCATAATCATGACAGAATCATTATAACCAAAAAACGCTGTTCCAAACAATTTTTTTAAATTAATTGAGCCATATTTAAGCTCTTGGGGCTTTAGCCTGTTACCAATTTTTGTATATCAGATCACCTTAGAGAACCTCGCCTGAATCCCTGGATAATTTGCCGCACTCAGACAGGAGAGAAAGTTTTATTATTAAAGTATGGTAGTAGTTATGCTATGGCAGAATATGTGGTGGAATATTTTCCTTCTGTCATTAGAGTAATAAACTATCCCACTCCATCTTTTATAAAAATGATTAAAATGATGGCATTAATATGCCAGAAATGGATGCCCTAGATGATATGTGTACACTTTCTGTCCTGTATAAAGTATATGCTGGGTGTTTTTATTACCTGATACTTTTTCTTCCACTTCAAGAAAGTTTAGGACAACCATTTTAGTGGATACCTGTCATGGAGCTTGATCATATAATTAAGGCTGCACAGAACTCAGGATGAGTTACCATTCAAAGCAACTTTTAGAATACCGCTGGTATAGCCATCCACAAATTTTTGGTGTAACGTGAATATAGAGAATACTAAAACTTGACAAGTAATCCTAAAATTGGAACACAACTGAAAATAGTACCGCAAATTCCTTGATTTATAGTAGTTTAGAAAATCAGAGGATTTTGTCATTATAAAACTAAGGGAAGGAAATAAAAATTATGGGGCGATGGTAGGACCTGTCAGGTAATACTACCCTTTAAGCTTACTGAGTAAAGAAATAGGGAAAAGGTGCATTAATGGCTGGCAATATCTTTGCAATTATGCAATGGCAGATTGACACGCTAATTTGCTATTGAGGTTGATTTGGATGTGACCTAATTGGCTATATCAGTACCAAATCTTTACCAGTTTTTTTTTGCAGCGTAATTCCACCTTGCAAGCCAGTGATGATTTTCACAATGGATGACAGGGCGCGCCCAAGGCCAGGGCAGGTAATGGCTGTCCCATTAAAAATTGAATGAGTTCATCACACCCAAACCTGTAGGGGGTGGGCTTTCTTCCAATGGCTGTAAGGGGTAGGTAAGACGGGTATTTTTGAATCTGAGAGCGATCCAAGAGATTCAATTTTATTGTATTAATTTAATACCCTATCAAAACATGAAATATTGGGAAGACTTCTGAAAATACAGGGAGCTACCACCTGCTTTTTGGCGATAGCCTCTGGCACCCCACCTCCTGAAACACCCCTTGATCTTCTCCATCAACTCCTTGGCGGTGAGAAGAAGCATTAGGAAAACCTTCAGAAGGTAAGCCATCACCCACCTTTCATCAACAATATGGGCTAGATCGCCCTGGTTAGTGAGGGGTGAACAGCCTTTTTATCCCCCTAATTGATGCTGAAGGGACTTTTCTCCATGTTAAGACGTGGGGGTGCTCCCCAGGACTTACATTATCTTTCCTTTTTGGACAGAGGGAGCATCACTGTCAGAATTTGAGATGATAAGCGAGTCAAAATCCCAGCTCCTGAATTGAGCCTTGACATATTAAGTATCAAACCAGCGTGAATAAAACCTTACTCTGAAGGCGCCAAAACTAGATTTGATCAAAAAGCATCACGCATACAATATTGATGGAATCACCTTCAGGAATCTTGAAGCACCATGTCCCAACATGACCTATATATATTGACGCTTTCTAACTTAATAATTTAATCTATATTCGCCACATCTTTTGGTTTTTTAACCTTTCTGATAATTTTCAGCTTCAAGCCCATTTTCAGACTTCAGAAAGAGTCAAGAAAACTGTTACATGGTGAGAAGTGGTGCTCACTATTGGGTTTCTCCTACATGCACTTGCTGGTGATAACACTGGGGAACCCAATAAGGTGGCTGACTGCATGGGGCTTGGGTCAGACAAGGGGACAGGGGAGGCTCTAGGCGCAATTATGGACGAGTCTTCAATCATTAGAATAGATTGAACTTAGTTAAAATAAGATATAATAAATCCTATTAATGAAAGTACTTTATCAAACTAACATGCAAGGATTTTTATAGGATGCGTGGGGACATTGTGCCTCAAGGATCATGGCCCCATCCATGTAGGGTCTCTCCTGGTATTCTGGATTGCCTATTGTTTTAAACCTTACTTGGATCTCGCCGTCCTCGTGACCAGGTCAATAGATACCCCAGTACACATGACTCTGGGAATGAGGATCTAACGTTTTCCCAAATTTGGAGTAATTTATACAAAGCCCCAAATTCGGTATATTTACTAAAAATATAGATTTGGACCCTATTCTTGAACTTATTGAGCCATTTGGGGTTTATGCTCCTCAAATGGAAGTATCAATCCTTCCCCTGGATAAGGCTTCCACCTAGCCAGGGAAAATCCTAACACTCACTTCAGGGGGATCTGAGCTGTCAAAGTGAAAACATCTATCATGAACAATGGAGAATACTAGCAGACATGATAGTCAACCTGCTAATCAGTAGATAAATGTTACTTGATGGATTAATACCTTGCAATATGAAGCATCGCCATGCAGCAAGAAAGTTAAATTTTTGGGCCACATTCCAGTTCTCATTACCTTCAGTTGAAGGTGATTAATATCAGCTTTAGTATGAGAACTTTAACAACATTATTCAACAGTTATTAAATGGCATTTACTCCGTGGGCTATATCAAGCTGCTCCCATGCATCTTTAGTGCCTTCTACTATGCATGATATTTATACCTCAGATCAACTACTAGCTGATTAATTGACCTTAGTACCAAGAAATATCTTCAAAATTTTGTCCAACCTGCTATTCATCACCTCCTCCAGTTAGTCAAGTTGCACATAATGAAGTCTCTTGACAACAAGGGCTTACCCAAACTTCACAATATCATGTTGTCAATTTCTACAACGCGGTTTCCTCCTTTGTCCAAAACTGAGAAGCAATTATCAATAACCAACAAATAATCAATGAGACCCAAGGCTAAATAGCGGTGTTGGATAGAAGGATTTCTAGCTACCTAAAATATTAACTTCGCCAGAATATCCAACTCCTTGAGGCTTCTTGGAACCAGCGCCTCCACTAAATCAAAGATCTGGTACAGACCCTATAGCAACACTAGCAGGAGCTGGCATCTCGAGACTGCATTTTCAGGATTGAAGGACCTGAAGGGATTAGGGGCCTAAAGGTCCCCGTGGGCCTTGAGGAACCTCTGGCCCCACAGCACCTACTCACAGAGACCCTAATGACCATTGGAGAAAAGATGTTTTTGCAGCCTGAGCCACCTTATGGGATCAGATCTAAAACATAGCCCAGGGATGTAAACTCTGAGTAGATGGTTTCCACCTCGACCCTAGGGTCACAATTGAGTGATTGTGGATGAAATGGATAATTTTAGAACCTTCACCAAGCTTACCAATAGTCACATTTCTCAGCTTAAATAAACATGTCGAGGGTTCAAGACCCATTTGATTAACCTAGAAAGTCGGCTCCTTCTTCAGGTCGCCAATGTTCAAGCCCTAAAAAAGAAGGTTGCTCATAAGGCTCCTATTTCCTCCTGACAGAAATTGGGACGATATCTAAATGTACTTAAGGGCCTAAGGTGACGGTTGGACTAGCAGGCCCTCTGTGGCTATGAAAAAACCAAGATCTCTGAGCCTGCATCAATTCCTGGCACTAACACCCTCTACACTCCTCTCATAACTAATTTTAAACCTAGTATTTAAGGAGAAGCTCACCCCAGTTAGGAAAGCATCGCCTCTTTACTATATGCATATGAGAGCTCCATGGAAGAGGCCACCAACAGATAAAAGTGAAGAATATCCACTCCTGCCTCAACAGCACTACTTGAGAGATCATGGCTCCCCATCTGAAAAATGTAACATCTAGGAGCAGGTCTGAAAGGCTTTGATCTAAGAGTTTGGAAGCAATCAAATCCTGGCCAACCAGAAAACAAGCGTTCATGGATATCAGCTGAATAAAAAAGAGATTCCCATAGAGCTCACCAGTCTTTTTTATTCCCAAGCGCAACCTTTGGTTACCACAAATTGTAAGAATTTGGATGCCACCACCGCTGTCATCTCTGCATTGGGGTCTTATCCTGAGGTTCAAATTCATATGATTGGGCAAAACAAAGGTTTTACATGCATTTGAGAAATGAAGGAAGCAATTAATGAGATGCCTACAACAACTTTACATCCTAAGGCTACCGCTTCTGTCTCCTCTAACCATCCATGGGTTCAAGTGGTTGAAATCCAGAAAAATTATAGATCCCAATGCATCTACTGCAATGGCTTCCATCACAGTGCTAAGACAAGATGGAAATGACTTTCTAAGGATGATGGAAAAGGGCTGTTAGCATGAAGGATGAGGCGCTCCATGCTGACATCCCTACCACGCCTCAAGAATTGATATTACCCCTAATGAACCTGGAGCAATCAAACCTGAAGAAGTTTCTTTACTCTCTGATAATAAATAAGTTGATCTGCTTACTCTTCTTCTGATTACTCTCACATGTTTCTCACGCAGCCTCAACAATATGGAAGTCTGGTTACCTGCGTCGCTGTTTGAGTTCATAAGATTCTGTTTCTCGACATAGACAATAGTGGTTCCCCCATAAATTTCATATCTTCTAAGTTGATGAAGCATATTAAGATCTCCCTGGACTTGCCACATTATATGGAGCTTATCACAACTGGACCTCAGTGTACATGATCTATAGGAGACTACGCTTCCTGTCTATCTGATTTGGGAAGTTCTTTGTAAATACTCCTGCCATTGTGATGGATAACCTGAGCTATGAACTTCTTCTTGGAACTCAGTTTCTCTGAGACTACTCCACAGCGGATCATTATGATGACGGATTTCTATCCCTACTGGGATATTGGGTTCCCTAATCTTCAAAACTTCCTGAGACTCCAAGGTGGAAGTTAAGGCCTTGGCTTGCCTACTAGTGAGTGAATTCTGAGTTGACCGACTCAAATATCACATAAGGTGCTCTTGGGTCCAGATACCTTCATCTGCTGTTGATGGAAAAGAATGCATGTCAATTCAACTACCTAGGGTGACCACTATACCTCTAAAGTCCCAATTTATTGCTGATACCTGGATCCATGTTAACATCTCATATAGATACCTGCTGGAAATTTGAGGCCTAGATAACCCGTCCACCAAGGAGGGTTAACCTGATCAGGAATTATAAATCCAGCTTATTCCAGATCTATATTAATGTTGTTGGCTAAACTTACTGACAAACCTAGGGTAGTAGATCCAAATAGTCCAACCTCCTATGTCTGCCTCCTACCTGTAGAGGCTGTTGACGATGTCCACAGTTTTGAGAGCCTAAGGGATTTTGGTTTGGAGACGCCCCCGTCAGTGGCTTAAGTTGACATCAGTATAGGGAATGATCTCACTAGGGAAGAACAGCGCCAAGTTAAAGAGTTATTGGAGGAGTATTAAGACTTTTTTTGGCCTTGAACTATACTTTAAAAATATGAGTGGGTTCTACATCATGTGAACACTGGGGGAGCTCCCTCCTTTCTGTCCTGACCTTACTGAAAAAGTAAGGTTGAGGAGGCACAGGTGGTGGTGGAACTCAAAAACGACTTGAAGCTAGACTATTGGTGCTTTCACGCAGCCCTTAGGCCTAACATCTCCTATTGGTTTGAAAAGAAGGATGTCAGCCATTGGGGGGGGGTGATGGACTATTGATGGCTCAACTTTATCACTTAGAAGGTTAGTTATCTTCTGCCCTGAATTAATGACTCTCTCTGTCTGCTCATTGGATCGTGGTACTTTTTATAGAATGGACCTTTCCAGCAAATATTAGCAAATGGAGCTCCCCCCCAAAAAACAAGCAAGTGCACGCTCATAGAAAATGAGGGGATATTCGAACTACAAAGATGTCCCAGGGCCTCTGTAACACACTGGACACATTTTGATATGCCATGGATGTGATCCTCAAGGACTTAAACTTATTGTGTGTCCTCATGTACCTTAATGACATCACTGTCTTTTTGCCAACTTTCAATAGTCACATGTAGCACCTTTGGGAAGTTTTCAATTGGCTTAGGAGGATTCTAATAAAGCTCAAACCTTCAAATTGCTCCTTCTTCCAATCAGAAATGGAGTTCCTTGGACATAAGGTGTTAAAGATGCATCCAGCCCTCTCTAGACAAAGTTGAAGCCTTTGAGAAGATGTCGCATCCCCAGAGCATGAGGGATATTCAGGTGTCAATTGGCATAGTGGGTTATTGCCATTTTATCCATCAGTTTGCAGGCCTGGATGAGCCTTTATTTTACCTTTTATAGAAGAACGTGCCTTTTGAGTGGCGGCCAGAACAGAAACAGGCTTTTAATGTGATGGAGACCACTCTTTGAAATAAACCCATTTTAGTCCATCTGCATTTCAATCAACCTTTCTTGTTATCATGGACGTGAGTAATGTTGTCATTGGGGAAATTCTAGCCCAGCATAACGAAAATCAGGTTGATCATCCAGAGGCCTGTGTTAAATTTTGGCCTTGGGAGATGCTCGCTTGGTACTTGAATTACTTAAATCTATCAATAGAGGATATATACCACTAATATAATAAAAATACTTAAGCTATAAAAAATTATAAAGTTAGGGTTTTCAAGTTTTTATTAAGCTTTGTGGGGATAAGTTTTAAATATCCCTTTTGATATCCAACCAAGCAGTATAAATCTGAATTGAGGGTTGAAGGGAATTCAATTCAAGTCAGAACATCTTGTTACATTCTGAATAAGAAAATAATAAAATTAAATATATTAAAGCTCAGAAAACTTGCTCCACTTAGGCTGAATGATGAATGGGTAAATATATTGAGTAAAACATAACCATGGAGTAACGACTAAATATATTTGAGCCAGTCCCCTTTCAAAAAAATATTGCACCTTGGGGACCCTGGACACGCCTATAAAAGGGGTGGTCCCCATGTAGGTGCTTAAATTGGACTGGTAGGGGCTGGGGGAGATCCATCCATAGGATGCCCTAGAGTCCGCCATGAAGTCAGAGTAATATGACTGCTAAAATTCACACTGATTGCCCATGAAGTATTCAAACTAGTGTTACCCCAATTTACGGTGTTCCACTGAGAATTGGCCAGGGTCTTTTGGCTGATTTCCTTAATATTATTAAAATCATTATCATTATCATAGACTAATAAATGTCCGACATTTCACCTTCTTGGCTGATTTTGACCCATAACAATCTTATCTTGTAGCTGGGAGGGCAAATGTTTGACATTACCCCCAAGAAAGTTGGGGGAGAATAAGGCCATAGGAATTGGCCATAGCTCAATTAATAGTAATTCAGTACAAGGGATTTGATGGAGTACTCCTCACCTCACTTGTAAGTGACTACAAAAAGGTCTTCCCAAATGGAACCAAGTTTCTCCCTTCTAGGGATGATACAATTGTGATAATAAAGCACCAAGTCTGCTAATTGGAAGAAAGGAAGAGGGGCCCAGAGCTCATTAGCAGCTTGACCCTCTGTTGGAAATTTAGTTGACTACATTATCCATCTCACTTGCTGATTAGAATTTCAAAGATTGTTAAAAGCAATCTATTATTCAGTTTTAGTTACTGAATAAATTGTTAGTCAAAATTGACTAAAGGATATAATCCAATAATTGTTTACTTTTTATATATTGTTGGGGATCATCCCCAACTAAATTGTTAGTTTTAAATAACCAAAGAATTCAATCCAATGATTGGTTTTGATTAAAGTTTCGTCAGGGATGATACTAACAATGTTAATTAATCGATTTGATGAGGGTTTTATTGCCAATAGTCAGATTGCCATAGTGGATCATTCAAGAAGTGAAGGAATAATTAGAGTCATTTTACGAATTTACTGAAGCGTTTTAACGCTTGTTATGGCAGTAGCTAGTAGTCATAATCAGGTAACACGGCCCCAGCTCATCTGTTTATGGTTCCTAACACAAGGGGATGGTTGCTGATCTGTGAAAGGTTAAACTGCTGAGGATTAACTAAAAATAAGGCATTTGCCATCATCAGAAGTTAATCCTAAGGGTTAGAAGTATCAGGAGACCAACCAGTTGATTTTCAGAGAAATATCTTAAAAATTGTCCTCCTTCTGCTTTAAAATTCCATAGCATTCTCTAATAAAAAACAGAATTTAAGTGCAATATAGTTTTATATTTACTTCAAAGCTAAAGATTGAAGGGAAAATAAGTCCCTAGTTGTTTTTCTCAAGTTACAGTTACCAGAATGGATCATTGCCATCTATTTTGACGACCCAACCTGCTAGTTGTCGTCATACAACTAGTGTTTTTAATATTATTTTACAACCAATCTGTGCAGTAAACTACCCAAAAGTTTACATTTGATGTTCACAGGGGTAGTTGAGTCTTACTGAATAATACCACCATGTCCTCTGTTTAGGGTGAAATTCAGCGGCTATGGAGGGAGCTGGAGAGTGTGAATCAGATACTCTAATGTCAGCAGCTCAGGCTGATTTATCCAGAACAGAAAATCAAGTTACTAAGGTGGAAGAAAATGTTAACCTTATCGCTGAGGTTAATAATGAGTTATTCAGAAATTGTTTTGATTTAGAACATAAATATTCAAAAGTGGAGAAGGATCTACTCCTGTTTAAAGTAGCATTTCAAGCTAAAGCTGGGAAAAATCACCTATTATGGGAGAAAAACGGTCAGCTTTAGGAAACAAGTACAAGAATTGGAAAAACATCAATATACTTGTATTCATGTAGAAACTGAGATTAGGGACCAGGACCTATTTGAAGATGAAAGCAATATAGGAAGCATTCAGCCTAAACAAAATACGCCAAGTGCCTATGCTGACATTTCAGCGATGACCCCCAAAAACACACCAACTGGTGCCAGAATGGCTAGCCACGCTGCTCATCCTGCAACTGAACCTGTGGAAAATGAATTTTGGCCACCCAAAATTGCCACCCTTTCAGTGGGAAAATGTCCCAACTTTCTTCAGATTGTTTGAAATGACCATGTTTTTTGCAGTGACTGCCAAAAACTGTTGGAGCCCAACAATTGTTTAGATACCACTTGTCTAAACTTGGTATTACCCCATTTTCAAGGAGAAAATTGGTCATATAATGAGGCAAAAAATGCGATTTTAAAAGAATTTTGCAGCCCTGAAGGAATGGCTAACTAAAAGCAGGAGTTCATGGGAATACAATTTTAAAAAGATGAAACCTTAGGAGAATTCGCTGACCATTTATATGAAGAAGCACAAATCATGATGGGAGATAATAACCTGAGTGATTTTGATGCTT